>PVKY010001380.1:0-32493 GCA_004027775.1 Bradypus variegatus
GGAGTAGAGATCAGTAACGGCTGACGCCTAGGGGGCACAGCCACCTGGCCAACTGGGAGTCCTCACTGACTAGGGCAGAATTTGGGATAAAATGCACCTTTGGCTTCCCATCTCTGTCGGCATCAGCTCTCCACCCCTACTGGAACCACTTGTGCTGAGGCAGCTGCAGCAAGGACACACACCAACCAAAGGCGAAAGGACAGAGAATAGTCCATGGGGCCAGGTCTAGGCCACTACCCAAATAAGCACTGCCAGACCCCCCACCCCCACCCCAGCCATCTCAGCTGAGCTGAAAGGGGCACAGCCCTGCCGCAGTCCATGGGCTCCTGCCTTGGGAGGACTGTGCCTGCCACCCCCAACCTGATCAAGTGAGCAGGGGCAGATGCTTGGCTTTGCTGGGTGCCCACTCAGACAACTCCCTTCACTCTTTTATCAGCTTTCTGAGGGGAGAGAGCCTGTGCGCTCCTCTCCGGTCCTTCCTCCCCCGACCCACTTGGGCCCTGGCAGTCTCCACTTCCTGTCCCCTGCTTGGAGCACCTGGCAGAGCCGGGAGGCTGGAAGGTGGTGGTGGTGAGTTGAGGCACAGGAAAGTTAACCCCTGCTGCACCTTTTGTGCTTTGGAATTTTACCGCCCCGCCCCTGCTGCCAGCCTGGGGAAGACTGGGAACACAACGAATGGCCAGTCCACCTCCAAGAACTAAGGAAAGGAGTAAACTGGGCTGGAGGCAGGGGGGGAGACAGACTGGTCCCAGCTATAAATGAAGGCTGCTGCCATGTAAACAGGCCCTCTGGGATGTGGCTTCACAGACCCTGGAGGATGGACATGCAGCCGCTTTTCAAAAGTGCTTTTGATTCTGGACTACAGTATGTGCATGATTCTGAGCTCATTCTGACATGAAAAAATGAAAAGAAACAAACAAACCTCAAAATGAGGTGTTCTTGTCCCAGCTCTGTGACCTCAGGGCCAGCAGGGGGCGCAGCCACCCCCTCCCACCAGCTACCTCTTTCCAGATGAGGCTAAGGCCTGGACTGAAGTGGCAGCTGCCCAAGAGGAGTCCATTTGGGAAAAGGCATGAGAGCTGGATGACTGGGAGGACGGGGCAACACCAGGCTTGCATAAATATCGAAGGCCGTGGAGGTTAAGGCTGCAGGCATCCTCTCTTTTAGGTTAAGTGTCTGCCGTATCCTCTCGTCCTTGGAGCTGCTCAGGTCCCTGAGAGATTGTGTTCCTGGGATGGGTCAGCAGTGCCAGTGAGGTGCCTGGTGGTCAGACCAGCTCTCTCTGTGGGTCTGTGGGGGGAAAAAAATAACTTACCAGGGGCCCTCCCTGCTTGGTTCTGGCCACTGAGAGGCCCAGGCACATCCTCACCCAGCCTTTTCCCACCCCCTCAATTTACTGAGCATGACCAAACCAACAGCACCGGGCTAGAAGCTTTAAAACTGCTTCTCTGCAACAGTTATACAGGTACCACTGCCCCAGGCTTTACTGTAAGGAACGTGAGGTTAGGACAGGGTCGGTAAAGTGGCAGAGCTGGAATTCAAACTGAGTAGGTCTGACTAAAGCCTCCACACACTGTGGTCCTTCACCAGAGCCATCTAAGGGGACAGTTCACCCTTCCCAGGCATTCTAAGACCAGAAAGACCTTAAAGATCCAAGAAGCAAATCCCTAATGTTGGCGACTCTGCAGTCTCACCTATTCCTATTTCCCATCATGAGTGACGGGACCCCCACCCCACCACTGCCCACCGCACCTGAGCAAGGTGAGCCTAGCTTCCTCTTCTCCAGGTCCACCAGCTGCACACCTCCATTCTCTGCCAGCTCTCCCTTAGTCCTGTCATCAGCATGAGGGAGCCCATTGGTGGGAGGAGCAGTAAGGGGCTCAGCCCGGGGAAAGCTGGGGGAGGCAGGTGGGGGGGTTCCCACAGATGGTTTGCGTGCCACAGGAGGGGGGCCCTTAAGTGACTTCTTTGGAGCCTGAGGTGGCCGTTGCTCTGAGATGCTCCGAAGTTCAGCCACCAGATTCCGCTGGAGGTCAGCCTGGGTCTCAGGTGACATGGGCCGTTCAAGCTGCAACTTCTTAGTGCCCTTGGAGAAGATGAAGCTGGCTGTAGAGGCAGGAGACTGGGGAGGCCGAGACCCTGCCTCAGGCGGTCCACTGGGCTGGGCACTTGCGAGGCCCTTGCTGGCAGCCAAGCCGGAGGCCTTGAGTCGGACAGCAGCATGCAGCCCCGAGGAGGGGGCAGGCACTGGGCTGGCCCGTCCTGACAGGGACCTTCGTAGCGGCTTCTGGGGGGCCAATGGCCCTGATGCTGGAGTTGGAGCCCCTGTGGGAGCACCCACAGAGCGCAGCCGCACCATCTGCAGGAGCGAAGGCGTGACCAGGGGTGCACCAGTGTCTTCTCTGGGAACCCCACTGCTCTTGCTGCTGCCCACCGATTCCTTCTGAGGAAGCTTGGCCAGAAGCCCCGGGACAGAACTAGCAGGAGGTGGTACTGGGGTACCCCAGGGCTGGTTCTGGGAAGAGACAGTGTCTGAGGGCAAAGTGGTCAAGGAGCTGACAGACTCTGGGGATTCAAAAGGGCCTGCAGGCTCAGGGTCAGTCAGAGAGAAAAAGGCCTCCTCGGGTGGGGGGAAATCAGCCATGGACAGGTCCTGCTCCTCGGGTACAGGAGGCGGGGGTGGGGGCCAGCTGGGATCCTGGGGGGGTTCCCCAGCAGCCTCTAGGGTAAACAGAGCTTCTTCAACCACCTCTGCCTTCTTAGAAGGTGGTGGGGGGGGATGGTAAGATGGGGGTGGGGATGGTGGGGGTGACTGGTCTTGGGAGACCATAGGAGGCTCCTGCAGTGGGGTCAGGGATGTCTGGAGACTGGCAGGCGACTCAGGCCTGGTGTCAGTGGTTGAGAAAGGCCCAGGAGCCACAGCAGGGGCAGCCAGAGCAGGAGCAGCTTGACTGGGGCCCTTGGGCTTGGATGGAGGTGGAGAGAAGGGGGCAGGCACCTTGGGGTGGGGAGGTATGACAAACCTGTCACCCAGGGGGTTTGACATCTGTGGACCAGAGCGGTCTGAGGGGGCTGGGTCAGAGGATGAAGAACACAGAGATGTGAGGGAGGAGGAGACTGAGGCCCCAGGAGAGCGAAGGGAAGTGACACGTTCTGGTTTAGGGGGCTGGGCCTTGCCTGGGGAAGCAGGGGCACCTGCCAGAACCTTGGGAGGGAGGGTAGGGGTACCACTTTGGCTTGAGTATCCGCTAGAAGGTGAGAGTGTCCGTTCTGGGGAGCGTGGGGGGCGCCGGGAGCCACTTGGAGACAAGCCAGGCACCCAGCTGCCCACTGAGCTGGGTGGACAGGGTGCTGCCCCCACCCCTTCTGACCCACCAGTGGTGGGTGGCCGAGGCAGCTGTGGCTGCTGCTTCCGCTCTGGCTTCGGAGGCAACCCCAAAGGCCCATCAGGCGCTGCTGAGGCCCGCTGATGGAGCGAGTAGGTCCGGCGGGGAGGCGGCGGAGGCCGCTTCAGCTTCCGCAGGGACACGCTCCGGCCAGACAACTGCCCACTGCTCCGGATGCTGATCGTGTCTGAGGCCTCGGCAGTGCTGCCCCCACTAGGAGAGCCCCTCCCGCTGCCCCCCTGGGGAAGGGGTACCACACTACTGCTAGCTGCGGAGCCCTCTGGCTGGCCCTCAGAGCCACCCTTAGAGGAGAGAGTGGAGCCGTCAGACACGATGGTCTCAGAGGACTGAGAGTGACTCCAGGTATCGCTGGAGGAGGAAGGGTGGCGGATGCGGGGCCGTGGGCTCGAGGCCGAGGAGAAGCGGCCCACTGAGCGGACGGAGGCTGGGCTGGCCGAGAGCAGGCTGCAGCGGCTCAGGGTGCGCAGGCTGCAGCGGCCCAGGGCCACCACATCCACCGTGGGTGGCAGTACAGCATGCGGAATCAGCTTTGACAGGTAGGTGGCCTGGGGTGAGATGGACATGGCCAGGCTCAGGGGCTCTGGAGGCCCTGCCCCTCCTGTCAGCCCAGGCACTGCCAGGGACATAGGTCTGGTCAATGGCAAAGGCCGGGCCCCCATAGATCGGCCAAAAAGAGTGTCGTCTCGGTAGACGCGGTCGATGTGGCGCTGCAACATGGCTTCTGTCTCCGCGCCTGCCTCGGCCTCTGCCTCCAGTGCCTGCAGGGACACCCGGGCCCCTGTCCCTGAGGCCGGGTGCACAGGGCGGCCATCCACTGTGGGGATGCGTACAGTATCCCGGGAGCTGGGAGGCTGGGGAGTCCCCGGTGCGTCACACTCACTCTGCAGGCCTGGGACAGACAGGGAGGAGGCAGGAGTCAGCAAGAGGTGCTGGTCAGGCCCCCCAACCCTCCTCCACTGCCCCCCCAAGACCAGGCTCACCGAGTTCCTTCTGCACATGCTGTGGCAATCCCAACACTGTGCTCCGCCGTTCTCGCCGCCGCCGACCCGACCTTCCAGAGGATTTGGGAAATGAGTCATGGGGTCGGAAGGTGGAGCCTGAGGCCAGTCCAGGAGAGAGAAGATGTTAAGAGCATGTCTCGGGACCGTTCTGCAGAGCATTACTTTTACAGAATATGAATAAGAGCCCCACGGAAAAGGATTTCATTAGTCAGCCAAGCCTGGGCAAAGCTAGGATAAACAAAGCTAGAGGTGTGTTACCTGTAAAGCTTCTGGAAGGCTCTACTAGGTCAATAATGATAATTAATTTCCATTTAATGAGTGCTTACTATGTGCTATTTAGCATGCTAAATACTTGACATTCATTCTAACAAGGTAAGTTCTGATCCTCATTTTTGTGGAACATCAAACTGAAGTTCAGAGACTTAAGGACTTGCCCAAGGTCACACAGCTGGCAAGGAGCAACACCAGGCCTCAAACCCAGGTGTCCCAACTCCAGAGCCCACCCTTAATTGTCCTGCTTTGCAGTTAATGTGGCTCCTTAATCTCCGTGAGGACACAAGGTACTGTGTTTCTGAGCTCACTGAATCCAGAGCCTTGGGAAATGCTGGATTAGGAGGAAAAAGGGGAAATGCAGGTGCTGGGACCCAGATGGTGCCACCACCCTGTCCCTTGCCCAGGAACCCCAGCAGGTGAGCAGACACCTTTGCGCTGGATCATCTCGGAGCGGACAGAGAGGGCATCCTCTGCTGTGGAGCTCTCAGCAGTGTAGGATGTGGTCTGGCTGCAGAAGGAAATGCTGTCTTCATCTGGCCTTGTCCGGGAGGACTATTAGGGAAAGAAGGCGGTCAGGCCTCGGCTTCAGACCCAGGACCACCCTGGGTGAAATGAGTCATGGGGTCGGAAGGTGGAGCCTGGGGCCAGTCCAGGAGAGAAATTTTAGAACTGAGCAGGGGAGCAGTGCTCACCTGAAGGCTCTGGGTGTCTCCATGGTCCCAGCCACCCTTGTTCAGCTTCTGTTTTTCTGGAAGATATCAGGAGGTTGTGTTGGTCTAGGCTCCCAACCTTGGCAGCAGAGAGGGTAGCACTGGAGGGAAGGGAGGGTTACCTTGGTGCTGCAGGGAACGGAGCCCCTCCTGGGCCTGTGTGTGTAGCTCCTCCAGGTGAGGTGGTCGCCCGCTGGGGAAGAAGACATTGTCCTGGTGCTCATCCACTACAGACCCTGGCCCCTGGCCGGCCCCTGCACTTAGACGTTTGTCACTCTCAGCCTTGGCAGAGCCTAGTGGGATGGAGGAAAAAGGGAAGTGAGGCCCAGCCCAGGCATCAACAAGAGCACCCACAGTCCCCAGACTGCACAAGGCCTCTGCACAGCCACGCAATACCCACAGCTCCCAATCTGTACACACAATGCACAGTCCTGGGGTGTGCACTCAATACACCAGCCCCATGAACATGCACAGATTATCCCCAAGTGTACACACATCTGAGTACCCACACCACACAAAAGGTCCCAGACCAGGTATCACACACAAAGCACACGAGGCCCATCTATATATACAAAACACCCATAGTGCAGTCTATATACAAACAAACATCTGTGTACCCATACCACACACACAGGCCCACACAGGGCACATCCAACCTCACGAATACCCACAACCCCTGCAGCTCCCATTCTGTATGAGCACAAACAATATCCATGTACACGAACAATTGTGTACCCACACCTGACTCAGGGCCCATGCAAGACACCCCCAGTACACACACAGCTGTGGCAAACACATTTCACTTGTCTCCAGACCCCGAGTCCCATTTTACAGAAAACAAACCACTCTTTCCACACAAACCTTTGGCCCAGGTCCAGGAAGAAGACACGAAGAGAAACTGGGAAGGGGTGGGGGCTAGAAAGGGGCATACCAGATTCCCAGAAAATCCAGAGGGGAGGGACAGACCAGGGATATATCCTCCTGGGTCTCCTACTCACCATGTGGCTACCCCTTAGTAGAAGGATGGGCAGGGGAGGGGAGAAGAGGGCCCCAGTTCCCCCCACCCCCAGCCTAGGCTGCTCTAGCCCTTCTTGGGGGAGCAGTTCTGGGTAGCCCCCTCTCCTAGGGGCCTGGCCTCTGGTACGGTGGAGCCAGGGAGCCATTACAAAGGATCCTATTACAGGCCCACCCATGGGGGCTGGGGGCTGTGTCAGCACTTTGCAGCCCCAAATCCCCTTCAAATGGAACACACAACAGAAATAAGAGCTCTGGGAGGGTCACGTGACCTTGACAGCTACTGGCAGAGGGGCAGGAACAAAACAAGCCCTTTAAAGGGCCACACCCCAGGAACAGGGCTTTGGTTTCATCCTTCCTCAGCCCATTCTTCAACAGCCAGGGCTCCTGCCCAGGGAATCCCTGAGACTCCTCAAGGTGGGAGCTAGGAAGTCACCCAGGGGATCTTCTTGCCCAATCCCCTGATCTGACAAGTGGGGAACAGGCTCAGAAAGGTGAATAGCCTTGCCTAAGGTCACCTAGCAAATCTGAGTCAGAGCTGGGACTGAATCCAGGGTTCCCAGAGGAGCCTTCTGCCTTGGGGATCCCCTACCCATCCCCCCCAACCCAAAAAGCTCTGGCTCCCATGTCTTAGCCCAGTCCTGAAAGCCCATCTCCTAGGAGAAGTGGGTCCCCCTAAAACTTCTCCATACACCCCAGAGCTCTAAACACATGATTTCACTGACCACACTCCCCGACATGGGGTGATAGGTATTACCTTCCCCTCTTCTCTGCTCCCCATATCACACCCCCACCCTCCACATACACACTCCAGGTGGCCTGGGAGTGGGCCGCCCGACCTCTCTGGAGTGGGGTACTGGGCTGCACCCAGTAAGGCATGGTACCCTGCCAGGAGGCAGCGTCTTCCAAGGGCTGCAGACTCCCAAGGTCAGGGACATCTGGCCGCATCCTCCCAGCACTAGCAGGGCCCAGACAAAGGCAACAACAAAGCAGCTGGACAAAGGCCCGGCGGCTGACCCGGGACTGTGGCCGCGTCGCTACCCGCCACCCCCGCCCCACTACCCTTTCCTGCCCCCATTTCTACTTACGGGTCTGGCAAATCGGGGTCCCTGCCCCTCCCCCTCCAGCCACGCCCACTCACCCTTCTTTTTAAAGAACCCGAGGAGCACCGGGATTTGGCGGCCCAGGAATACCACCATGACTGCAGGCACCACCCGGGGCCGTCCCCCGTCCCAACCTCTCTGGAATACCGGGTGCACCTTCCCCAGGGCCCGGCACTAAAGGGGATGCGCGCCCCGCCCCCGCCCGGCTGCAGAGCGCCGGCTCCAGTCGGACAGGGGAGGGGCTGCTCTCCGGGTCCTCCGCCTACCTTCCCCGCCAGCCCCGCCCACCCGCTAGCCCCGCCTCTCAAGGGGAGTGAAGGGGCAGGAACCACCCAGACCGGGAGAGGGAAAGTGAGGCCCCGAGTCAGCCCTGGATGGGGAGTATGACCAGGAGGGCCGAAGACACTCAATTCCAGCAGCAGCCCACTAACGCAGTCCCCAAGTCCCGGTCTAAATATTCTAGAGCCAGAGCTAAGGCTACCAGCTACCAGATGGTGGGTGGGAGAGGCCACCAGACTAGACTTGGTATGGTGCCTCCCACCAGGCGCTCCTGCTGGTGGAGGTATACCCTGGGAAAGGAGCCAAGAGAGTGGAGCAGCCAGGCAGGAGCCCAGGGCTTCCCAGTACCAGAAGCCAGGGCCGGATGCTTTGAGCTCCATCACCGTAGCTGGTGGTAACCACCTCTCCTGTGTATGTGCAGCCCCACGCCTTCCAAAGGACTTTCTTCCCACTGTAGCAATGTGGCATCAGAGGTCCAGAGAAGCAGAGTGAACTCTCCAAGGTCACACAGCAGAGGCAGGACTGATGTAAACAGACCTTCTGCTCCCCCAACCCAGAGTTCTTCCATTACCCCATTCTGTGGCTAGATGACTGTGCTAGATGACCAGCCAGGGAGAACTGAGTTAGCCAAGAAACACCTCCATAGGTGAGGGTAATTGGGGTGTGTGTGTGTGTGTGTGTGTGTGCACGAAGAGGGATTGGGAGGGAATGCAGGTCCCGATCCAAATCCATCACACAGAAGTCATGACCTCACCTGGAAAAGAAGGCCAATAACTTCACTACAGAGATTGTTGTATCCATTCATTCAATCAGCAAACAAAGCTAGTACAGGGGCTACACCTAATGGAGAACAACTTTTTCTTGTTCACCATTATGTCCCCAGCACCTAAATCGTGCCTGGTACATGCTATGAGCCCAATAAATATTTGATGAATACATGAATGAGGTGAACTAACAATGTAATTTCAAATAGTGAAGACTGAAAAAAATAAGGAACTGTGACAGGAAGGCTCCCCCCCTTTAGATAGTAGTCAAGGAAAGCTTCTCTAAGAAAGTGGCATATGAATTGAGATCCTAATCATGAGAAGGAGGCAGCCCAGAGGAAGTACTGGAGAGAGACTTTCAGGCAGAGGGAACACCAGGCCTCCTGCAAAGGCCTGGAGGCAGGAGCCGCGGTGTCCCTGAACCAAGAGGAGGCCAGAGTGCCTGGAGATGGGCGAACAAGGGAGAGAATGGCAGGTGACAGGGTCACCGGAGGACAGGAGCTGGGCTGGGCAGGACCCCACGGGGCTTGGCAGAGTCTGGATTTTATTCAAAGAGCCCCAGGACAGTCACTGAGGGTTTAAGTTGGGTAGTGACTCTGTTCAAAAGATCCCTCTGGCAACTCTGAAGAGATGAGTCTTTGGAAAAGAGGGTCTGTAACCTACAAAGAGCTGTATCCAAACTCACCTGAGGACACCCCTCCCTCACAGAACCCTTCTCTCTGAGGCCCTAGGAACCTAAGAATTCACAGTAGCACCCATGCAACAGCCCCTTCTCCACTTGCTGCCCTACCCTAGCATCGAGCCTACTTCTTGGAGACAGGAGAGCCCCGGCTCTCTGGAGAACAAACATTTGTGGAGCTCCGTAATATACATCCAATCTTCCTGAAATCTAAGCAACAATCCTAAGTAGGCCATTTTATTCCCATTTTATAGATGGGGAGATGGAGGCTAGAGAGGATAAGGACTATAAAGCTGGTAAGGGGCAGGGCAGGATTCACCCTCAGGACAAGGTGAATCCAGAAGCCAAGCTCTTTTGACCAGGCCAGCTGCCATCTGACCTTACTGCTGAAGAAGGGCGAAGGGGCCCCAACGTCCCTACATATAGGGACCGTGTCCTTCACCCTTGTCCCTCTCAGGCCAGATCTGTCCACCCCACTTAGACCCAAACACACAGAAAAGAGCAGCAGACGACCCTTCCAGGGTGATTCATTCATGCCAGGCACCATGCCAGGTGCTGGTGGAGGGCAAAGCACAGTCTCCGCCCTCACGGGTCTTACAACAGCCCTTCGAGGCCACTACTCAGGTACTTTCCTAATAATTGATCATAGACCTGTGAGGCTCCAAGTTAGGTGACTTCCCAATCTCTGGCTGACTCCATAACTGGAGGCTTTAACCACTCAGGACACAGTCACCCCCAGCTGTCCCTGGACCAGGGTAACTAAGGGCTGAGCTCCTGCTAAGTTGCATGGGGGAACATCAGTTCACCAAGGTCCCAGGCCCACAGCTAGCAGTCAGGGCCACAGCTGCATATTCCCCAGAGGGATCCAAGCCCTCACACTTGATATCATCTGGTTGCCCCAGCAACACCTCTCCCCCTCCCCACCCACAGCCTGGACAGGGCCTTCTGCCACCTCTCTGAGCCATTCCAGTCTCAGGCCTAAACACCTGCAGTGCTTAGAGAGCAGATTAGCAACCTCAGGGTCTCAGGTGGGGTGTGAAACTAAGGCCGAGAGAGGGTAAAGGACCTTGCCCAAGGCCACGCTTGGGGCCCCTGTTCCAGGGCTTTCTGCTCCAGCCCAGTCCAGAGATGCACCTGGGGGCTGAAGCTATAAAGAAAGCTCACCACCCACCCTCAGCCTTCCCTTCTCCCCCACCTGCCTGAGGGGGAAGTCTACCCACACTGGAGAAGACACCCAGCTCCTGGCCATCCCCCCAACATGCTGGGCTGTCCACAAGCAAGTTCGTGAGCTCAGGTCCAATCCAATAGGGCAGGTACACAGGCACGCACCTCCAGAATGCCCCCTAGGGCAATCTCCACAGGTGGGCACTCTCAGGACCATGCCCACAAAGTACACCCAGGTCACCTTAGTCCCTGCCCTCCTCACCATGAGCTCAGACCCAAGCAGGGCCCTGCGTGGTGGCTGCGTGTACACGGAGGCAGGTATGGGTACCGACCGCTCTGGGACTTTCCTGAGCCTGGGGAGGGGAGGCGTGGGGAAAGGAGCCCACGCCCCCCGAGGCCACACATATTGGTGCGCAGGCGCACTCATTGTCTTGGCACCCTCCTCCACCGGGTGAGGCCTCAACCTGCCCTATTCCAGAACAAGGGGCAGGGGCGGCGCGCCCACAGCCTGCCAGGCCTGACTCAGGGGAGAGGAATGAGGAGGGAGGGCACAGCTGCCCAGGTGGCCGTGCTCAGAAGCTGGAACCTCTGGGCCTGGGCCTGGGCCTGCCCCGGCCCCCCATCCCCGGCTCGTCTTGACTGCCTCTGGCCAGCCCAGCAGCCAGATCTCTAAGGAGTTCAAAAATCCTCAATCTCAACATCTCACCACCCAGGTGGACAAAGAAGGCCTGAAGAGAGGGCCAGGGCTTCCTAAGGTCACAAACTCAAGAGGCAGGAGCAGAATGCAAAGTGTACGTGGATTTTATTCTCACAGAGGTAGGACAAAGGAAATTAGCATAACCCAAACACTTTCTCTTCTGTCTCACAGAGCACCTGAAAGGTACCTGTGAGGTCCCCTTTTTACAAATGAACACAAGGAGGCTCAAGGGAAAATGACTTGCTCAAGGTCACCCAGACCCCAAGTGCCTGAGACCGGATTCAAACTTGGGTCTTGCTCCAAACAGCCTTGGTGGTCATGAGTCTGGGGAAATTAAAGGAAAGGGGGGTCATGGCCTCAGCTCCAGTCCAAAGAGGGGCAAGCACTGTACCCCACCCCCAGAAGGGGAATCTCCCTCCTTCCTGCCTCAGTGTAAAGCCCCACCCCACTGGCAGAGCTGACAGGCTGGTTCTAAAGTAAATATTGGGGGGCAGGGAGTGCCTGGCACAGGGAGGGGAGGATCCTAGCCTGCTGGGTGCCCCAGGAATGGGTAACGGCACATGAGGAATTAGCTACAATATTAATAAATGTCATAATGAGTCTCCGGAGGAGAATCCGCTCCTGACAATGACATAATAATCCCTTTTGGCCAGAGTGCAATTCTGACTTTCCAAAGCCCTTTCCTTTGTTCCTTTGAGGCATGATTATCCCCATTTTATGGATGCCAGAGAAGCAGCCACCATAAAACCTGGACAGGACAGGGCTAGAAGTCAGATCATCTGGATCCCAGAGCCTAGGCAGATGAATCAGCCTCTCAACCTCAGTCTCCTCGTTGTAAAGTGGGACAAAACCCCTTCACAGAGTGCTGAGGAAAGCTGAAGGAAGCCATGCAACCAAGCGTAAAACGCAAAGTGTTGTAATCAGAGGGAGCCTCTGCCTCTCCAGGGTGTGGAAGTAGGTGAAGGGCCCTCTTAGTGTCTTCTGCCTTTCCACTTGCAATGTTAACGATAATAAACTAGCATTTAGTGAGCACCTGTGATTGAAACACTCATGGTCTCAATAAATCTTCTTTGCCACAGAGTTGGTCCCCAAGGGTCAGTGACTTGCCCAAGGCCACAGAGCTAGTAAAGGCAGAGTCAGGATGTGAGCCAAGCTCTGACTAGCTGCAAAACCATGTTCTTCCATGCCACCAGAGGCCCCCTCTACAGCCCACTTCCACAGCTCTCCTTGAATCTCAAGTGGAGTTAAGGACCATTAAGATAAGACCTGACAAGGAACACTTAATCTATCTCTCCCTATCTCCTCAGTGACCTCCCTCCCATCACACCCTAAGCCCCAGTGGGAGCAAAGGGGATTGCTGGCCCACCCAGATATTCCCAAGGGGGTAAAGTGGGGGGAGCACTACCCTGGGAGTCAGGCATCCTAGGTTCAAGTTCTAGCTGCCCCTTGATTGTAGGATGATCTTGAGCCAGGCAGTGCCCTCTTCTGGGCCTGTTTCCTCATTTGTGAGGTGGGAAGGTTGGAGAAACCATCTGAGGAGCCCTCAGCAGGAACTACTCTGCCCCTGGAAACAGGGCAGTGGTTCCTCACTTTGGGCCAGGGCCAGGGCCTGGGGCAGCAAGAGGGTTCAGCTTATCTTGGATCTCTCACACCAGTGAGGGCTGGGCCAGCCCCTTATCTGCAAGCCCAGGAGCTCAGGGCTCCCACAAGCAAGTCCGGATACACAGCTGATCACAAGTCTCCCCCCAGGAAAGGGGTGGAGACGTAGGAGAAGGTGGGGTGGAGGGACCTTCTCCCAGCTGTGGAACCTACCAAAAACCCTAAGCTCTCCAGATACAGAGACAGAGGGAGGGATGAAAAGAACTGCAGGTGGCTGGACTCCACCGAGTAGTCCCTTCCTCTCACTGAGCCTCATTCTCCCAACTGCAAGACAGGACAAACCATACCTCAAGGAGGGCCACGTGTGTAAAGTTGGCAGCACACTGCGTGGGAACAGGAAAAGGGGGCCCATCCTGGGCTCCCAATTTACATCCTCCACCATTCACCCCACCAGCCCAGGAAGAAGCACCTAGCTGGCCTGGAGAGGGGAGGGTTCGGTTGTATCCCTGAGAACCAAGGCCAACAATCCAAGCAGGTTCCAGTGTGTTCTAGCAGTCAGCCTCTCCCTGTTCACCCTCGCCCTTCTCTATCCTCCAAGGGCATTTGAGCCAACTAACCAACCTGGTTTCCCCCTCTCACCTCCCACTTGTTCCCTCTCTAAGCCAGTGGGGTCTTCAACTCTTGCTCATCAACCCCTGCTCCTCCCCTTCCTTCCACTATGCTCCCTATAGAGTCCAAATCTTCCAAGGCCTCAGGCTTTCTTTGCCCAGTGGGACTGCAGGCCCCTCAGTCATAAAATGAAAACCATATGCCCCTACACTGGTTAGGGGTACAGGCTTTGGACTCTGAATGGCTTGGGTTTGAATCTCAATTCTCCCACCTCCTTGCTGTGTGACCTTGGGCAAGTGACTTCACCTCTCTGAGCTCCAGGTTCCTCACTGTAAAATGGGGAGAATAATTGCTTCTGACTTGTTGGGCTATTAGAGGACAAATAATTAGTCCATGTAAAGGGCATAGCATAGGCCTGGCTAATAAATGGAAAGTGCCTATTATCATTATCTGCTACCATTCCCCAGCCGAGCAGTCTCAAGGAGAGCCTTCACAGACCTCTCTTGTCCTTACTGCCAACATTTGATCAATCCCAAATCCTATCAATTCTGCCACATTCTCCACTTGGTCTCCGTAGCTGCCACCTCTCCACTCTACAGCCTCCAGCCTGGTTCCAGCCCTCACCTCATCACCTCACCCCTGGATTACTGCAACAGCCTCCACAGTGTTCTGAGCCTCCACTCTCAACACCCTGCTCCCCACCAACCTGTCCTGCCTGCACCTGCCCCCACCCTGCAGCCATCTCCCTAACACACTATTTTTGTGGGCCCCTCCCTTGCTCAAACACCTTCAGTGGCTCCCTATGGCCTGTACATACCAGCCCTCTGTGCCCAACAGGCATTCCCTCCCTCATCCTCTCACAGACTAATCAAATGGGTAGTACTCAAGCCCCAAATTCCCACCCCTGGGCCTGTGACCACAGAAACTGAGCCCAAGAAGGCCTTAGAATCCTCAGCACAAGTACAACGAAATGGATGGTAGTCTGCATTGACAATGGTACCTCTTTTCCCCCCAGGCACAAGGAAGGAACCTCCACTACTTTTCTTTCCAACCTCCACCCTAAGTCTCAACTCCATGACTTCACTCACGACTGTACTCTGCAGCTGAAACACATCCCCAGCCATGTGCTCTCATTTAATCAACGATTCAGCACTAACTCCAATCCCACAGTTACTTCAAAGACCAAAGGCCCAAACTCCTGTTTTCTAAAGCCAGCCCCAAGCCAGAGGCCTTTTGATATATAGTCTAGAATATTCCCCAGTTTCCGCTCTTACTTCTGTGTTGCCTTGACATTGCTCTCTGTCTTTTTTTTGTGTATGTTTTTTTTTGGAACATCTCAAAGCCTGGTTGACCCGAGTTGCAGCAGGGGGTGGAGGAATATGGGGTTGCTAGAGGCCCCGGGCTGCAGTATGAGACCACCCTCCTCACCTTCTGAGGGCCAGAGGCCAGGAGACTGTAAACACAGCCTCTTATCATCTTTCTCCTCCACCACAAATGGTCACAAGTAGTCCGAGTTGGGTCTCAGGAAACCATCAGATCAGAGGGACCACGAGAGGGTGGATAAGAGCCCCAATACTGCCCCTCAGTGCAGATTCTGGTAGGAGAGACAGGCTGGTATAACGTAGATTTCAGGACTTCAGGATCTGGGACAAGGAGAGTACTAGAAGGTCCTCGGGTCTCTCAACACCCACCTTCTGCAAAATCCTCAGAGGGCTTACCTGAACTTTAATTAGCCCTTTCCCTGTTGTTATTTTTACTGTCATTATTATTCCTCAAACCACCACAGGCAAATGACCTTGGGCAAGCCCCCCATTCTCCGGACCTCAGTGTCTTCATTCTCAGCTGAGGTACTGAGAACCCTCACGCACTAGAACATGAGGGTCCTGAGAAGTGGCCCAAGCAAAACCCCCTCATTTCAGACAGGCCCTGGAGGAGACAGAAAGGTCCAGAGAAAGGAAAGTGATCTGCTCAAGGTCGCCAGAACCCATGTCAGAGCCACACTGAGAACCCAGGAACCCTAATTCCCAGCCCAGGCTCTTTCCATTGCCCCCTGCTTGGACGGATGAGATCATCAGGCTCGGTTCTGAACCTCTAGGAATGTGAGCCATCCTGGGAAGACACTGGTGGATTCTCCCACCGCAGCAGGGGGCTCCCCCACCTCACCTCTTCCAGGCTTCCCTCATTCCCCCAGACCAGCAGGTATCCCTAGGGTAGCAGCCTCTCTGTGAGACCCCCTATTTTGGGAGAGGTGGGGATGGATAATGGAGTGCAGATCTACCAACCCCTCCCCCATCTCTGGATTCCCAGGGGAGAGAGCCAGGCAAAGCACCCTCCATGGCCCCTCCTTCAGCTCCTGGGGATACCCTGAGTTGCCGCATCCGCTGGAACAGAAATGTAGCCCCGTCTTCCAGCCCCGGTGTGGAAAGCCCTCCCCCTTCTCCCCACTTGGGGATTGGAAACGTGACCCGCGGAGGGATTCCGCAGCACGCCGGTGAAGCTGCGTTCCAGTTCGGTGGCTGCACTGAAAGGGAAGATGCGGCGGCGACCGCAGGAGGGCGGAGGGCGGACAGTGGGCCTGGGGTGGGGAAAGAGCCCAGAGAACCAGTCCGACTCCCGATCGCGCCAGATGGAGGCGGCCCCCTGCCTCCAGCCTCCTGTAACCTCCAGTTTCCTGCTTCTCCCTCCACCTCTGTCTCCCCTCCCTCCTGCAAACTTTCTGCCTGTTGGGGGCTAGAGCCTGGGGAACAAGTGAACGTGTGGGTACAAGTACCTCAGGGTCTGTCTTTTAGTCTTGTGAGCCTGGGTGGTTGTGCATTTGTGAATCTGTGTGTACATGTGTGTGTCTAAGACGCTGGGCACACTGTGCCCACATGATGTGTGTGCACGATTTGTGTGCCTGTGTGTCTGAATCTGCGCGTGTAGTCTGCGTGCTGTGTAAACAGTAAGCATAGGTATATGTACCTGTGTCTCAGGGTCTGTGAGACCTGCAGCGATGGTGCGGGGGTGTGGGTGTGACTGTGTAATTTTTTGTCTACATGTCCGAACGTCTGAGTGGGTGTTGTGTGTGACTGTGTAGACTGTGAACATATCCGTGTACCCGTCCACGGGTATTCGTGTGTACGTATCACTATGCGCGTGAGGGGTGGGGTCTGTGCGGAGATTCCTGGCCCCCCACACTCACACCCACCGAGCCCCGGGAGGGGGCAGCAGCAGCGGAGGGAGCGGATGCAGCTGGGGACCCTCCTCCCCGCCCCCACCCCGGCCCCTACCTGCCGGCCGCTTCGCCAACCGCCCGAACCGCCAGAAGCTGCGGGCCCGGGGGCCGTTGGGGGCCTTCCTCTTGTGGTGCGAGTTGCCCATGGCGGGCGCCGAGGCCGGCGCGGGAACCCAACGCGGCCCAGCCTGCCCAGCCGGCCCGCAGCCCCGGGAAGGAGGCAGCAGGACGCGCGGGCGGCCACCGCCGGCGCCCCCAGACCCAGCTCGGCCCCGCCTCCGGGCTCTGCAACCAATGGCAGGGCCAGGGGCGGGCCCGGATGAGGGGCGTGGCCTGGCGCGCGTCCCGTGGGCTCCGCCCCCACCTCCAACCCGGGACCTGGGAGACCTGCTGAGCCGCTCCGCCCAGAGCTCTCCGGGAAAGGCCCCGGCCCCTCCAGGTGGGACAGACGGGGTCGCACGCTCTCCCAGTCCAGGGGCCTGGATGGACAGGCAGGGCTCCGTAGCCCTGCTGCTGCTAGGGCCCACAGTAACCAATGCGTGAGTGTCAGGTGCCTGTGTGTACAAATGTATCGATCTGACTGTATTTCTGCAGTAATGGTGTTAAGAATAATACTCGTACCCTTTTATTTAGCACTTTATCTGCCAGTAATGCTTCCATGCATTACTTCATTTCATCAGCACAACAATTCTATAAGGTAGCTGCTTTGATCATTTCCATTTACAGATGGGGAAATTGAGGCTCCATCAAGTGAACTGACTTGCTCAGGGTCACAGAGCGTTAAGCTAGAGCCAGGACTCAAACCCAGACCAACTCCAATAGCCACTGCTCCATGGTCCCACCCCTCCAGCTTATTCACAGCTCAACATGACCGTGAAGGAGGACATAAAATTGTGCATTTGTAATTGTGGACTTGAATGTGCCTATGTAATTGTGTACCTGTGTATGTATATGTGATCTGAACATATGGGTTTCTCTGTGTACTCATGTGTGTGTGGCTGTATCTAATGGAGTCTGTTTCCATATGTTTGGGTATGTGCTTTTGTATATCTGCCTATATAATTGTGACTCTCAAAATAAGACGAATGTCATTGACTTTTGTGTATTTGAGTGTGTAACAGTCTGCTTATGTGCATGTATGTGTAAATATGTTTGTCTATGATCGTGACATTGTATGTGCTTTTGTGTCTCTGACTATGCAACTGTTTCTTGGGCAACTATGCTGATATCTACATTTGGGGAGAGTGTGTGTGATGGAGCATGTAGGTAAATATATCTAAAACCACTCATGCCTGTGCATCTGTGGAGCTGCATGCTCCTCACTCATCTCCATTTGTTTTTTATAACACAGGTCAAGTCTCACCTCTTCTGAAAGCCTTCCAGGCTGCCCCAGGCTCTCACCTCTGTGTCACCCCAGGTGTTGTTGGGCCTAGGGACCTGTTAAGGACCCCACCGGCTGGGCAGTGACTCCCCTTTACTGGACTCTGTCCTGACTCTCCAACTAGGGGCGGAGTGGTGTAGCAGAGAGGGCACTGGGCTGGGAGTCCAGAACCCTCTGTTCTAGTCCCTGTGCTGCCCATCATTTCTGCCACCTGGGCAAGCCCCTCCACTACACTATGGTGCCTCTTATGCCCAGTGGCTCCACAACGCCTGTCCCCTCCCTGCAAAGTGAGACCATCAAAGCTGATCCTGACCCTTCCCTGAAGCCCTCTCTTGCTAAGAGTCTCATCTGAGGTTGATAACAGTGTATTCCCTGAGGGCTGGTATTTAATTCATCCATCCAGAAAATAGTTATTAGGCATGAGGTGCAAGTTGGGTGCACCAGTCTCCCCAATTACATACAGAAGAAAATCCTAGTGCCAAAGCTGGAAGAGACCTCACAGATCTGCTAATCCAGTTCCCTTAATTTATAGATGGGTAAACTGAGGGCCATAAAGGGTTCACATGGTGTGGGTGTACGGAGGGAACAGCCACATTCAAGTCCAAGTCTTGGCATGAATTGACAGGTAGGCAAAGAGCTGCGGTGCCTCGGCCTTCACAGGAGGCCTTGCATGAGCTGTCCCTGCCCATGACTTCAGTCTCATCTCCCACAATACCCCTTTCATCCTCTGAGCGCCAGCCACACAATACTGCTTGCCACTTCCCAGTGAACACTTCCAGGCCTTTCGGCATGCTGTTTTCCTCTGCCTGGTGTGCTTGTTCCTCCACCTTTGCTTGGCAGATTCATTTTCAACCCTCAAGGTCCTGCTCAATGGTCCACTCCTCCATGAAATCTTCTTGCACCCATTCCTCCCCCTGCTCAGTTCCCGGTGCTCCCCAGCCATGAGTACTGCCCTCTGACACAGTAAGTAATGATCACACTGTCCCATGATTATCCAACTATACGACCATTTCTCCAATTACTCCCAGGATGGGCTCAGCACTCCCTAGCTCCGTGTACCACCATCCCAGCACTTGCCTTGAGACACTGAAAGGGTTGATTTGTTTTGGTATCTGCCTTTCCAACCAGAAAACAAGTTTCCCAATGGCAGTGACTGTTTCATTTCTCTTCATAACCCCAGGCTCCCCGTAGTGTCTGGCACACACTAGGTGCACTATATGTGTTAAATGGCAATTGGTGGAGGTGGTGACGGTGGTGCCTGTGTACTGATGAAAGTGGTGATGGTGGCACTTGCATACTGGTGGAGGTGGTGAAGAGGCACAAGCAGGAGCAACCAGGGCACTCGCCTAGTCCTATGTATTTTCCCTACAAAACTGTGCTTGCTCCAGGATGCTAGGAGAGCCTGGCATAGGCCTGGTGAGAAGTAGGTGGTAAGAAAGGCATATGGGCCAGAACTTCTAGAACCAAGGCACTGGGCTTGAGTGCCATGTGGCCCTCTTAGGGAATGGTGGTGAAGTCCTCCCCTGGTGAGGCTTGGGAGGAAAGGGGTGTCCTAGGCAGAAAGGGGGCCCTCCTTGGAGCTGACACCACCAGGAGCCTCTGCGGAGTCATGCACTTAGCCACAGGTAGTGGAGCACAGGAGCATACAGTATGGCGAGGTACAATGATGGGGGATTTCACCCCTCCTTCCCAAGGAAGCTGCTTCTACCGCCTACTTCCTTCCCCAGGTCAGCCAAGGAGCTGGAGGTGGCCTTGGAGCCTGCGGATGGAAGGTGGAGGTGGGTATACCCACTCCCCCCAACCCTGCCATGTCCACACTGTGGCTCAGACAACACACAATGCCTCCTCTCATTACTTTTCTTCAACATGTGACAGGTCATGAGCAGCTGAGACAGCTCTGAGGGTTTCGGGGAAGGGGGTTTTCCAAAGGGCAGGTGGGTAAGGGAGGCTCTCCCTCTGGCCTCTGCTGACAATGGAGTCAAGATTCTTCTGGCCACAGGGTTCAGCCACCCCAGTTCAGCAGACCCAGCTGCTGTGACTGCAGCTGGGGGGACAGGATAGGGAGTAGGCACGCCCCCAACTGAGTGCTCCTCCCAGGCCCAAGGGGAATTTCCAGGAGAATGGTAGGATGTGAGCAGCTGAAATGAGCCCTGAAGGTATGTGAGGGGGAGGGGGCTCTCTTAGACTCACTTCCTGCTCATCTCTTCCCATGGCACACACACACACACACACACACACACACACACACACACACACACACACTCCCCCCCCTACACCGCCACCCCCCACAGAGGCACCTCTCTGGGACAGGGTTTTCCATCTGCACAAAGGAGTGAGGAAGCCGAGGTTGGCCTGGCAGGTGTGGGCCTCCATCTCTGCCTCTGATGCTGGCTAGCTGTGTGACCTCGGGAAGTCACCTTCTCCTCTGGGCCTCAGTTTCCCATCTGTATGTGCTGTGAGGGCATCCAGGATTCAGAGATGCCCATGCCCTAGGGTTCCAGCTCAGATCACCCACCTACTTATCTACCAAAGCCATTTAGTGCCAGGCCCAGTGCTGGGCAGAACAGAGGGAAGAGGCAGTCAACCCTGTTCCTGCCCTAGAGGACTGTGATATGGCAATCCCTGTAGCCCACAGAATCCCAGATGACCGGCTGGCTCCTGACCCCTAACAGGTGCTTTGCCTGATTCCAGGACTGCAAGCACTCTCAACCCCAGCTTCCTCTCATCCCTCAATTTTAGCTCAAATGCCACCTCCTCAGGGAAGCCTCCCCTGATGCCCCAGGAGTCACTGTGCTTCCTCTTTCGTTACCCTTCCCAACCCTTCATTATTCAATGTCTGGTTATCCAGACATTGGGCCTTGAAGGATGTATAAGAGTTCACTGGCTAGAAAAGTGAAGGGAAACACACCCTGGGCCCGGAGAATAGCACATGCAGTGGCATGTGTTTACTGAAAGGCAAACAGTCCTAGTAGCTGCCTCTTAGCAGGAGACACCATGCTGACCTCAGAGAAGCAAAGGGCCTGTATGTCCTTGCTTCACTCTACAGCCACACAGACCCCTTCCTCAGCATGGAGAGACGGCGTCATTCATACTGGACTGTCCGGCATCATTCATACTGGACTCTCGTCACTCTCTTCCCTATGACATCCAGGCAGTGGGTCCCAAAGTCTTCGTATAGCTCCCACCCTTGCTCAGCCCCCAGCCCCCAGCAGCCTGCTCCTCCATTCTCAAGCCCATAGACTCCTAGAATGACAAAGGGTCTCAGAAGCCATTAACCCCCCTCTTTGTCAACACAGGGTGTGTCTGGCCTAAGGTCATCCAGCAGGGCTGAGCTCAAACTCAGGTGTCTGTCCACCACACCAGGCCAGAGGTGAGCTCATGGGCCTGGGTCTGGCAGGGTGGAGAACGGCCACACGCGGGCCACCTGTTTCTGAATTCTCAGCAGGAGAGCCATCCCCAGTCCCAGTCCCAGTCCCCCAGCTACTGCCTAAGAGAAACCCTTGGGAGAGATGACTACCCTTCCCCAAAGCTTGACTTGTCAAAGACTCCACAGCGATGGCCCCTCCCCACAGCCAGAAACATATGTGACATCATGTTATTATGTTTGGAAAGAGTGTGGCCTTGCAGACTGCACTGCCACGCTGTGAGCACCACTTCCAGGTGGGCGGGGACCTTGCCTGTCCTGTCCCCAGGTATACTCATCACCTTGACACTTGCCTGGCACTATGCAGTAGAGAACGCTGTCCTTTTCAAATGAATGAACCTTTAACAACTTACTTGAACCCCCTGGGCCTATTTTCTCACCTATAAATGGTGGTCAGTACCTACCTCTCAGGTGATCGTGAGGACAACAGAAGACATTCAAGAAAATGCCTGGCCAGGCCATAGCAGCCTTCATGTTACTTCTCTTTCAAATTAGCCAGGACCCTTTCACACTCTGCTCACCTCCTCCAGAAAGGCTTCCCTGATTATATACCAGGCTGTCCAGTCCTGGCATCTGTCCCAGAAACACTTCCTCCCCACACATTTGTCTAGAGTCCAGCTGATATTTCTGGAGAACATGGATTCTGGTGGGTTTTTTTGTTTTTGTTTTTTTTATGTTCTCCCACTGGACAAAGATAAGACTGCACTTTCTTTGATCCCCACTCACTAATAACCATCACAGGTATCTGATGTGTAACCAAGTGTGCAGTTCTCCAAACACTAGTCAGGAAGAACTTCACGAATGCTCAAGTCCTCAGCAACTTGACAGCAGAAACCTGCTACCACCTGGACCGTGCTTCATAGATCACAAACCCCTTGCATATCTGTTATCGGATTTCATCCTTGAAACACCCTGTACAGCCAGGATTTACAGATAAGGAAACTGAAGCTTGGAGGGGTTAGGAGACTGTCTGTGTCACAAGGCTCGAGAGGGGACAGACCAGGGCAGCAAAAGTGTTCTATCAGCCTCAGAGCCCACTCCTCTTCCCATAGGGTCCTTGGAGCTCAGGTGATTACACTTATAAATGCAATACTAGCAACCCCTTGCATTCCGAGGGTGACTTCACTTTCATTTAATTTCTATATCTTCTCTTGTGAGCATCTTGGAGAGACAGAGAGGTCCCAGATCCATCCAGGCAATGCCCAGCCAGAGGGTCACCCCTGAGAGAAGGTACCCTCTTTTCCCCAAGAGACAGCAACGGAATCAGTGACCCTACAGGAAGGAGGTGACTCGCCCAGTGTCACAGAGCTTGCCAGTGGCTGAGCCAGGATTTAAACTCCCATGTGCCTGACTCTGATACTCATCTTCTCTATCAAGTTACCTCACTTCTCTGGGTCTTTTCCCATCTGTGGAATGGGTTGGATGAAGAACAACCATTAAGCCCTCTGTTCCATGTCTGAGGGAAAGTCAAAACAGTACTAGTTTTATAACCAGTACTAGTCATAAAAGCAGTACCAGTTTGGGAGGCAGGTGACATGGGTTTAACTCCCAGCTTGGACAAGTCACTTACTCACCCTGAACCTCAACTTTTTTTTTTAATCTCTAATTGGGATCAAAAGAGATAATGGATACAGGGCGCCTGACACATTCAGAATAATCAGTAAATGTGCGATTTCCTGTCTTCTTCTAAATATATTCAGGGTGGTAAGAGGAGCAGAGGAGTCTTGAGAGACAAGAGCTGAAAACTGTATTCCAAGCTAAGCTTTCCCATCTTTGGAGTGGAGGAGTCAGACACAGGCATCTAGAACTAACTGTACAACCCTTGGGTCTTTGGTTCAGAGCTTGGGATGGAGGAAATAATGACCTCCCCCCTGCAAAGGCCCCTGAATTTCCAGGAGTTTTCGGTTTATCCCTTCCCTCCACCTCCCCAATCTCAATTCTGGACATTCTCCCCAGAAAGAGTTAAGGTTTTTTTGAGCTTCCCCTCCCAGCAGTGCCAGCAGAGATTAGAGAAATCAGATTTATTTCTCTTAATAAACAGAGAAGTTGGGCCAGGTGGGTGACAAGGAAACAATTGGAATAATGGGAAGCTGGAACAGAATGGAGCAAGACTTCCTCCAGTTATACCTGGGGCCATCCCCAGACCCAGGGAAACAACAGCTAGGAGGAGGGAGGTGATGCTCATACACGTGGGCTCAAATCAGGCTAACCTGCTGCCTGGAAAGCCCAGTGCCACCTGATACCAGGCACAGGGTGGAGGGAGGCCTGGCCACTGCCCCAATGACCCCAAACCCAGGCTGTTGGAATAGAGACCTTCAGGGTTAGCTTTTCCAGTCCACTGCCTCCAGGCTGGTCTCCCAGGGGAAAGGGTCTACTGCCCTGCCTTATACCACTAGCCTTCTGCCTGCCAATCCTGACAGTCTGAACACAATCCATCCTGCTGCAATTCTGACCCATTACCTCTGGAGTGAAATGGGGGTGTCTTCAGAAAGAACACTAGTGAGGCAGCCCTGGGACACAGTCCATGTCCTGTGGGAACTGCAGAGCCCTTGGGAGCACCTCACCCAAACCCACTGAGGGCCAGCCACCCCAGCCCAAGTACCCTGACTTCTACTTGTGGCTGGGCCACAGGGGAGCAGGGCCCTTATCCAAAAGGAAGAAGGGGCCAGATGCAATCACACAAGAGACTCTTTCACCCAATTCCTGATCCCTCAGTGTTCCTTCTAATTCTCCTCCGGAGGAGGTAGCTAAAGGACACTGGAAGGGTAAACACAGGCGGATGGGATGGGCCTGCACACACCGCCATTTCCTCACCTCCAGCACGGCAGCAGAAGGGTAGACAGGTAGACTTCTGGGGACACCAAGCCCCAAGGGAGACCCACCCTCTTGCTGAGCCTCAGGCCCTCCTCCCTTCAGCCCCAAACAGGAGATGGGAACACAAGGAAAAACCAAGCAAGTGGCCAAAAGAAAAGTGACCCGGGCAGGGAAGGGCCAGCTCAGCCTCCCCTGCCCTCAGGCTGCCCATTCATCAGGCCAGAGGCTGACAGAAAAAAAACACAACTGCTAATTCCTCCATGTCCCCACTCCAGCCCAGGTTCAGCCTCTCCACTTAACTTGGGCCTCAGTTTCCCCATCTGTAACTACACTTCCACACAGGCATTTTTTTGTGGATTCTACCTGTGGGAAGGACTGCCGGGAAGGGTGCTTGGTCGGTTCCTGTTCGTGAGCTCACCACCTCCGGAGATGAATGTTTGCAGTTTGGCCCAGGTGAGTGGGAAGGGGAGCAGGTGGGAAAAGCTAACACTGTTAAGAACCTAAAGCATTGTGTGCTCCCAGCTGGGTCCTTTGTGGGGCTGGAAACCCACACCCACCTAGGGGGGCTGAAACTCCTCGAGTGCAGATGACCTTCCTGACCCAGAGGGACTCCCACCAGGACCCAGAGAGCTCCAGGGCCACCTGCCTCTCCCATTGGCCCCAGGCCAGGGTCAAGTCTCCAGCCCCCTGACTCAGCAGAGAGCAGGACATGGGCGAACCTGGGGGAGGGGGGAATCGCCTCACCGCCCCACCGGTCAGATGGCCAGCACTTCCTGCTGAAACCAGGGATCCCTGCCCAGCCGGGGTGCCCTCCCCTCAGAGTGGGAAGCTCTGGGGTGGCGGTGTAGGACCGGAGTGCTTGGGCTGAACCCTTGGCTCATCGCTCCTCCAGCACCAGCGCCTAGGGGGTCGCCCCCCTCCAACACGCTCGGGACCCCCAGCGGGGCCGCGGGGCCACACCCTCAGCACCGCCCAGCGCGCAGCCCAGGTGCCCGGCCGCCTTACCTCGGCCCTTGCCCTTGGCCCTCTTGGCCTTGTCGTCCGCCTTCTTGGCCTTGGGGGCGTTCAGTTCGGCGCCCTCGGCCCCTGCCGCCTTCTTCTTGCGCCGCTTGCCCCGCAACCAGCTGAAGGCGCGGCGGAGGCCAGACGCGCCGGAGCGGGACTTCTTCCTGCGCGGGGGCCCCCCTGGGCCCCCCGGCTCCTCGGCCGCAGGTGCGGCGGGGGTCGCGCGGGCCGCCATGGCGCTGGGGGCGGACCTGGCGGCGGGGGTCAGGCCCCCTGCGGCGCGGCGCCCATGCGGTGGGGGCGGCGGCGGCAGGCGGACGAGCGGCCGCCGCGGGGGAGACGCTCCCGGAGAAAAGTTTGGGCGGCGGAGGCAGAGCTGGCGAGGAGGGTGCGGGCGGCGGGAGCGGCGCGGGAGGGGCCGGGCCGGCGGCGGGCGGGGCGCGGAGGCCGGCCGGGAGGGAAGCAGCCAGACGAGGGAGCGGCCGCGGGGCGGGAGCTGTACTGCCGCCTGCCGCTCCCCGCCTCCTCCTCTTCGGGTCCTGGGCTGGGGCTGGGAGAGGACGAGGTTTGGTCCCAGAGAGCCAGGGGACGTGCTGACTGCCCTGGACCGAGGGGACTGTGTGGTGAGGCCGGTCCAGGAGGGGGCGGCGCTGGGTTCGGTCCCTGAGGGGCACTGTACGAGGTTCGGCCCGGAAGGGGGCGGTACTGGGGCAGGCTCCCGGGAGAGGAAGAGAAATTCTGGGGTTGAACCCCAGGAGAGCTTGGTGTCCTGGGTTTGGTCTGGGAAGGGGGGTGGGGGTGGGGTCTGGAATTCTTTTCTTGGAATAAGGGAATTCTGAGAATTCTTTCCAGGACCCGGGACAGTACTGGGGGGTTTGCCCTAGAGGTTGAGGATACGGACCCGCCCAAGACTTGTGAGCGACAGCTGGCATTGCCCTCCCTAACGGCCATTGTTAATTACCTCTTTGCTCCTTTTCCCTCCTTCTCACACCTTGCTCCGGGCTCCAAGAATCGTGAGTGTGGAGCTGGGGGCCAGGCCTCCTGGGTTACTGGTTCACCCTTGGGTGGCTGGGATGGGGAGAGTCGTGCGTGTTTCCTCCTGGGTTAGGCTGTGAGGCCCCAGGGCACCCCTGCCTGGCTCAGGATTTCCACTGAGCTGCTCAGCACTGATTAGGGCAGATCCTGGGGCCCAGGATCAGTTTATAAAGTCTTTTGAGACCCTCTGCAGGTGAGAAGGGTAATGAGGATGCCGGTGGGGAAGAAAGCCTTTTAGGAATCATGAAAGTGCTGTGCTCTTCTCCCGGCCTCTGGCTCTTTTTTACAGCTGACTGGCACTTTTATATCATCTGATCCCACAGCAAGCCTATGAGGGAAGCAGGGCAGGATGTTTTACCCCCATTGTACAGAAGGGAAACTGAGGCCAAGAGCACAGAGGTAGTCAGCAGCAGAGGCGCCAAGACCAGTGTCAAGATCTTGTCTCTGCCTGGTGGGAGGCTCCAAGCCCTAGGGGTCCAGCATCTCTGGGTCCCCAGAAGGGCCCTGTAGTCACCCCACCAGCTGGAGTTTGTCTGTATCACCCAACCTGACCCTGATGTCCCAGCTCACTCCTAGTCTTGGTGTCTGTAAGGGTGTCTGGGGCAGCCCCAGCCCCCTGAGCCCCAGCCCACCATAGGCAACACTCACTGTAGTATTGTAGACTATTGGAGTGCACAGTGTGACTTCCCCATCGGGCCTTACCCCCGTGTGCCCCCAGGGGCTCAGCTGTGGCTAATCTGGGCCTGGAGCAGATCACTGTACTTTCTGAACCTCAGTTTCCTGGCTAATTGCTGTTCATTCAGATCCAGCCCACAACCCCAGAGCACCACTCTGGACCATGCATTGGGCCTCGTCCAGGGGTCACAGAGGGCCCTGTCCTTGTGGTGCTGAGGCCCAGGCCCAGCCCAGCACTAACCTGAAGGACCTCACCTCTTCTTCTGCTAGTGGTGCGGGTCAAAGGCAGGGCTGAGATCTGCGAAGAGTGATGCACAGAGCCTTGGCCTGCGGCATAAAGTCTGGATGCAGTGGGGAGAGGGGGGATGAAGGAAGGCAGACTTACTCTGGCTCTTGGAAGGGGTGTGGGGAGAGGAATGTTGGCCAATCTTGCTCCCCACCAACCTCTCAGCACCTCCTTCTTCCCAGTGGCCAGAACTGGCTATGTAATTTGCAGGGTCCAGTACAAAATGAAAACGCAGGACCCCTTGTCCAAAAATTATTTAAAAATTCAAGAGGGCAACAGCAGAGCATTAAGCCAAGTGTGGGGAATAAACCCGCAAATTGGGTCCCCTGATTTGGAGAGGGGGAGAGAGAGGAAGGGAGTGGAAAGAGGTCACTGCTCGCAACTCTGATACATTCTTACCTCTACCCTAGCTTGGGCCACCTTCAGACCAGCAGCCCTAGCTTTCTCCCCTGGCCTAATGGACAGACAGGCTTCCGAGGCACCCGGGGCATGCATGCACCCCTTCTCCCCTGCCCCCACTGCCCTGCAGCTGGAATCCTGCCTGGATTAATGATTGCTCAGCTCGGCTGCTTTCTGCGCTGGCCCTGCAGGCAGCTGAGGGATCAGACTTCCCAACTGCCCCTGTCAGCCAGGCCCAAAGTCCAACCCGAGCAGGCGCCTGACCAGGCAGGAAGCTGCCAGGCTATCCCTAGGGAGGAACCAGTGACAACCAGGCTTAGGGCTTTGCTCCTCTGTTCTTAGAAATCTCGGGGTCGCCCCAATGTTGTTCTCACATCCACCCAATCTCCAGCTTGGGAAACCTGTCTCCCCTGGTCCCCAGTCTTGCCCCTGCCAGAGCTGGCCTCCCCCCCCCCCCAGATCCCCCACTTCTAGACTGGACAGCTCTGTCCAGGGTGTGGCTGGTGTGGCCGAGCCTCCTTCATTTTACACGGAAGACCAGAAAGGGAAAGGGACTTTGCATATCACCCAGCTGAGGGTGGGAGCACCCGTGGCTTTCCTCAATTCCTAGAGCAATTGAAGGGCACAGGTCTGTGTGTGGTGGAAGGAGGGGAGGGCCTGCAGAGTTGGAGATGTTGGGAACTTAATAGTATTCCCATTCCACAGACAGAAAAGCTGAAGGGGAGGTGGGATGACTTGCCCAGCCACAAAGCCTGTGGGCAGAACCAGAGTTGAAAACTGATTTGTGTTCTTGTGTGTTTGTGTGCATGCGTTTCCTAATTAAACACTTGCTTTGTGTCAGGCAACCCCCCCCCCACACACACACACACCTGCTTTTCAAGGGCTGGCACCTTAAGACTCTGAAGCGGGGAGGACTTACCCAAGGGCCACAGCTGGGCTTCCTGGAACTCCTGAAGTAGTCTGCTTTACTTCCAACACACATGCCCATGAAAAGCTCCTAGCTTCTCAAAAGGGAAAATTCCTGTTCCAGAATGGACTAAAAATCTACCCTGTGGTCGTCAGGGGAGACAGGGCCTTTACAGTGGGAGGAGAAGGTGGGAAGGGGCTCCTGGCATCCGATTCCCTCCTTCTCTCTCCCCACTAACCCTCCACAAACCTTCAGAAGGAACAACATGGGTGAGTTCTGGTGGCAGGCAGCTCGCCTGCCTCCCTTATCTGAGGCTCCTGGCAGATGGAGCAGCCATGTTCGCATTTCAAACAGCCTCCCCGCTGAGGTCATCTCTGATCCAGCGTCTTTTAGACTCAGGCCCCAGCCTAATTCCACCCGTTTTACCATTGAAGCAAGAGGTGAAATAACTCTCTGGAGGTAAGGCCAGGTGGGTTTTGTTAGTGGAGTTTTCTGGCCTCCTTGCTCTTCAGTGCCAGCTCCTAGGAAGAGATGATGCAAAGGAAGAGAAGAAACGGTGAGGGAAGAGGGGGAGGAGGGAGAAGAGAAGGGAGAAGTAGCTGTGGCCACTACCCAGTCACCAAGTCTCCAGTGTAGAACGAGTTGTGTTTCCCTTCATTCTTTCAACAGATGTATCCTGAACACCAGCTCTGCGCACCAGGCTTCCCGAGAATGACTACATATATATGTATGTTTTTGTTTTTTTTTTTAATTGGATAACCAGATTGCTACTCTCTTAGCTGTACACAGTATAGAAAAGTGGTTTTACAAACTTTCTTTTTGCAGTGGCATGTTTGGGATTTTTTTCTCCAATAATCCCCCCTGGAGCTATTTTATAAGGATAAATTTATTTCACAAATAAAAACTTATAACCAGATTACTTAAAATCAGTGGGATTAGTGAGAACATTTTGAGGAGCTAAAAATTTAAAACCCTGAATTATAGGTGATGGTTATGGTTTTAACTGTGCACCAGCATCCAATTTATTTCTGTGGTTTGTTTTGGTTGTTCAGTAATTACAAAATACTGAGTCTCAAAGACAAGCAGGAGCAAATGGTAAGAGTTTTAAAAACTTAGAAGCAATGTCAGGAGAAGCTTTATTCTCAGGTCTGAACAGAAATGAGCTATTCCGCCAGCCCAGATTAATGACTTATTGAAAGTTAGCAAAAAGCCCAACTGTGTACATGGTTTTCATTACTTTAAAAAACGTTTCCATATATATACATGTATATATATATATATATTTGTGTGTGTATAAATATGTATCCTTTTATATATTTTGAAATGAAATCTGGATCAAATGATTGTTGAATCTTAGAGTGAGAAAAGCACATGGTGCAAAGAAAGTAGCCCTTCACAAGGAGTAAGTCCACAGACTTAGTTCTCATATCAGTCCGGCCACTGATTTGCTGGGCCGCCTTAGGCAAGACACTTGCCCTCTCTGGGCCTGTGTTCTCCATCTGAACACCTGATTTTACCTAAGAAAGTACTGTGTGTGTATACATATCTATGTGTGTGTATATGAGTGAGTCGGAGTGGGAGGTGCAGCTCAAGGATGCAGAAACTTCATTAACTCATCTCCACCACCGACCCCATTCTAGGGCAGGGCCTGAAGAAGGGGCCCAGCAAAGCCACTGTACTCCACAGGTTGGTCGGCGGAGGCGGGTTGCCATGGGAGAGGCGTTTTGTTTCCCCAGTTGTCTGGCTGCATCTGACAAGCACAAAAAGCCTGGCCAGATGGATACTGACCTAGGCCAAGAGAGCAGGGATTTCTTGACCCTGAGATCCACAAGGCTCAGTGTTCTCCAAGGAGAGAGGCTCAGTTCCGCTCTGAAACAGGGAAAAGATATGCCTAATCTGCCAGCTGGCAAAGCTGTGTGTAGGGGGCTGCCGAGTGGGGCCCCTCTCTAGATGTTTGCAGACATTCACTTCACCAGTCCTGGGCACCAAGCCTGGTCCCCTGCCCAGGTTCAGGGCTGGGAGGGGGATATGCCCACACTCAGTGCCTTCTGGAAGCTAGAGGAGGAGGGAAGGAGTATGGGCAGAATCCTCTTCCCGTGGTCAGAGGGAAACAGATGGACATGGATTCTCAGAGAACCCCCCCCATCCACACAGGGGCATCTACAACTCACTGAGCCACAAATACATATTGACACACCTATGCACACACCAGTTCACACTGGCACACCCAGATACATGGATACACACCAATATACACTGATGCATGTAGATACTTGCAAATACTCAGGTCCACTAAGACAGACTGACATAAAACACATAAACCAGATAGAAATAGAAAGAGGCTGAAACACAAACTCTGATGCACAGATCCCCACACCCCTACTAACACACCCAATTATACATAGACACACTTGTATGCAAACCCAGAGACACAAAGACATACAATAGATACACAAATGCACACATTCCCGTATGCATAGACACTCAGATACTCCTTGATACAAACACGGAATACGCACAAACACTCACTGGCCCATAAACCACAGTAATAGGTACACAGGCCCAGATACACAAACATAGATATAAAGAGACAAATAACAAGCAGAAACACGAATACAAAAATACCCAACACAGATCGAAGCTAAGAGAAGGGAAGTGAACAAAACTTTGGTGAGAGCCAAAATCTTAGCTGACACCGTGGCAGGAGTTTAAGCTGTAGGATTTTTTAAAGTCTGTGAGATTGGTAGTATCATCCCACTTTTTACAAATGTGATCATGTAAAATAGACATGCTTATAAAAGACCCAAACAATATGGAAGTAAATAGGATAAAATGTGAACATGCCTTTTCAGACACACATTTCCCACCTCACCCCAGCCACTAGTGATGTTAGTGGGCGGTACGTACCCTTCCAGGAAAAACATATAAAAAATACTGCAGATTTTTAACATTTTCCAGAAAACTGACTCAGAGAGGTTAAGAAATTTGACTAAGGTCACACAGCTAGTTAGTCTTAAAGCCAGGATTTGAATTTAGCTCTGTCTCACTCCATAATGCGCTTTCTTCAACTTCAGCGTACAAACAACAACATAGACACACATTCTCAAAGGGGAGACCCAGGAGTGGGAGACGGAGAGCAGCACCTTGGAGCTGGAAGGGAAGCACATTCTCTGCTTGATTGCTCTGGGGTCTCAGTCCCCAGACTGAGACAACATCTGACCAAAGATGTTGTCCCTGCACGTTCCTGTTCAGGGCAAACATGTTCCTGGGAACCTTTGAATCATTGGTGTGAGAACCAGGCAAGTGACTCAGTGACACATGCTCACCCCTGACTATCACAGCAGCTCCCTCAAGTCTGCTAACTCTTCTCTTCCTCAATCCATTCTTAGAATAATTCTGGACCTCGTCCCTCCCTGCTTAAATCCCTTCCTTTTGTCTCTGGGATAAATCCCTGGCCTCTGGGGCATGTAGGGTCCTTCACGGTCTTAGCCTAGCCCATTTTTTCATTTGAAAACCTCTTCTCATCCTTTAGGATTCTGCTTAAACGCCCCTTTTGCCAAGCCTTCCCCGACTTTCCCATACAAAATACCCCTCCCCAGACTGTCCCACAGCGTTTGCCCATATTTCAACCCCAGGATTTAAGTGGATCATAACCTTCATCACATCTTCAATTATAGGCTAAGCCGTTTCCAGGTGCTGTGATTAGTGCATTACAAAATCAAAATCGCCTCCCTTAATCTTCACAACAGCCCTAAAGAGATAAGAACTATTGTCCCCATTTTGCAGGTGATTAGATAGAGGCCCAGAGAGGTTCAGTCCCTTCCTCGAGGTCTGATTTTCTCAGCAGGCAGTCCTTGGCCAAAGCCATGTACAATCACATTACAGCACACACGTTCCTCGCTCTCCCAGCTAACTAGAGGCCCTGGGGAGCAGGGACTGGCCTCCTCGCCACCTTCATCCCTAAATCTCTGGTGTCAGCACAGGCTGGGCATAGTGGGAAGGGGCTCAGTGAATGGCTGTTGAATGGAGGGTCCACCCATTTGCTGTCCCCCCT
>PVKY010001381.1:0-32459 GCA_004027775.1 Bradypus variegatus
GGGATGTTTCGATTTGCTAAGGCTGCCACAATGCAATATACCAGAAATGGATTTGCTTTTATAAAGGAGATTTATTAGGTTACAAATTTACAGTTCTAGGGCCATAAAAATGTCCAAACTAAGGCATCAACAAGAGGATAGCTTCACTGAAGAAAGGCCAATGGCATCTGGAACCCCTCTGTCAGCTGGGAGGGCTTGTGGCTGGCATCTGCTTGTCCTTTGCTTCTGGGTAGCATTGCTTTCAGCTGCTTATTCCACTGGCTTTCTCTTTAAGCATCTCTGGGTTCTGACTTAGCTTTTCTGGGGCAAACACTGGGCTTAATCTCTTAGCTTAGCATCTCTAAACATCTTTCTGTCTGCATCTCCAAGCATCAGGGTTTGTGTTGGCTCTCAGCTCTTTCTTTCTCTGTGTGCTCTCTTAAGGATTCCATAAACTAATTTAGATCCAACTTAAATGGGCGAGGTCACACCTCCATGGAAATAATAAAATCAAAAGGTCCCACTCACAACAAGTCTTTCCCCACAAGAGTGGATTAGAAGAACATAAGTCTTTCAAGGGGGACATAACAGATTCAAACCAGCACAAGGGACAAATAAGGTCACTATACACTTACAAAGGAGTCAATTGAACCAAGAAGACATAATATTTATAAATATGTATACTGCTAACAGCAGATTCTAAAATATATGAACACAGATTTGAAGGGAGAAATAAACAGTTCTTCATGAATAGTCAGAGACTCCAATACACAATTTTCAATCATTTATAGAACATCTAGACAGAAAGTCAATAAGGAAATAGAAGAGTAGAATGATACTATAAACCAACTACACATATAGAGAACATACAGAGAACACACAGAGAACACTTGTTCTCTACACATATAGAGAACATATAGAGACATATAGAGAACACCTCACTCAACAGCAGAATACAAATTCTTCTCTACTGCACATGGGTCATTCTCCAGGATAGACCATATGCTAGGTCACAAAACAAGCCTCAGTAAATTAAAACTAATGAACTCATGCAATAGAGTGTATCTTTTCCAACCACAATGGAATGAAGCTAGAAATCAATAACAGAGGGAGAACTGGAAAACTCACAAATATATGGAAATTAACACTATTTTAAAACCAATGGGTCAAAGAAGCAATCATAAGGGAAATTAAGAAATATCTTGAAGTGAATGAAAATGAAAACACAACATGTCAACATGTATGAGATGCAACAAAGACAGTGCTGAGAGAGAAACTTATAGTGCTAAAAGCTTACATTAGAAAAGAAGAAAGATCTCAAAACAGAGACTAACCTCACAACTGGAGGAATCAGAAATAGAAGAGTAAACTAAATCTAAACCAAGTAGAAGGAAGGAAATAACAAAGATTAGAGTGGAGATAAATGAAATGGATAATTTTTTTAAATAGAATCAACAAAACCAAGAGTTGGTTCATTGAAAAGATGGATAAAATTGGCAAAACTTAAGCTAGACTCACTAAGGAAAAAAGAGAAAAATCACAAATAACTAAAATAAGAAATGAAAGATTGGACATTACTATCGAAGCCACAGGAATAAAAATGATGATAAGAAGATACCATGTCCCACAGATCCCTCAAGCTCTGTTATTTTCTTCATTCTTTTTTCCTTTCTGCTCCTTATACTGGATAATTTCAACTGTCTTGTCTTCAAGTTCGCTGATCCTTTCTTCTGCTTTCTCCAATCCATCCAACCCCTTTGCTGTTGAATCCATCCAGTGAGCTTTTTTCCTTCGAGTTGGATACCATTTGTTTTAAAAACTGGATCTTTTTCATTAGAGAAGTTGTAGGTTTACAGAAAAATCATCCAGAAAGTACAAAGTTCCCATATACCACTACTCCCAGTTTTCTCTATTATTAATATTTTGCTTTGGTATTGTTGCTTTGTTACAGTTGGTGAAACATTGTTATTGTAATTATATTATTAACTATAATCCATAGTTTACATTGGAGTGGGGTCTACATCATTCTTTGGGTTATACAAGTCTATTCTAGTAACATATATGTTACCTGAAAATTATCATTTTATCCACTTTCAAGTACATACTTCAGTGATGTTAGATACATTCATAATGTATGTATGTATGGCTCACCACCACCCATGACCCCAAACAGAACTCTGTACCAACTCTAGTGAGTTTTTCACTTCAGTTATTGTACTTTTCAACTCAAAATTTCTGCTTGTTTCTTTTTTATAATCTCTGTTTTGTTCTAATTCCCTTTAATTCTTTGTACATGGTTTTCCTTAGCTCACTGAACAGAATTACAACAGTTTATTTAACATCTTTGACTAATAGTTCAAGCGTATCAGCTTCCCCAGAGACAGTTTCTACCAAATTCATTCTTTTCTGAGACTGGGCCATACTTTCCTGTTTTTTTGTGTAATTTGTAATTTTTTGTTGAGAACTGGGCATTCTGAGTATTGCATTGTTATAAATCTGGCTCTCCCACTCCTTCGGGATTGTTGGGTTTTGTTTTCTGTTTTTTTTTTTGGTTTTTTGTATTGATGATGGGAGCCATCAGTTTGTGACTATATTACTGTACTTTGGTTTATAACTTTTTTTTTAAACTCCCCATATGAATGAAAAGCAAATGCGGAAAATAAATCAGTGTTAATCAGCACACAATGTGTAACAAAGACGTCAGAGCCAATGCCCACATCAAGTGGCGGGGGGGGGGCAGAGACGCATAGGAGTGGAGCATTTGCATACTGCCGAAACTAAGCTGGTATTATTCAAACTGTGCTGTTGTTATTTTAAGATGTTAATTCCAATCATAAAGGTAACCACTAAACTTAAATCCTCCAGAGTGTTCCTATGCCTGGTAAGTCCCCAAACCCAGAGGCAACAGCCTCTTCAAGCACATCAACCAGATGGGTCCCCCTTCTCCATCATGTCAACACCCCTTCTCAATGTGACAGCTAGGGTGGACACCGCCCAGATAGCTCTGAATACTGAGACAGTGATCAAACGAGAGAGAGAGAGGTAGCAACTGACAAGATAGGATTCAAAGAAGGATTACAAATACTGAGTCTTATATACATATGTGTGTGTGTGTGTGTGTATATATATATATATATATATATGTATATATATATATTAGTTTCTAGGGTACTAGAATAGCTAGAAGGAAATAACTGACATGGTAGAACTGTAACATATAACATGCTTTGAAATTTGTTTTATAGCTACTTGTTAAATTATACCTTGAAAGTTATCACATTTCAGTACATATGTTATACTTGACAATAAGTAAATAACTGAAATGGTGGAACTGTGACCCACAACATTCTTTGAAATTTGCTCTCTAACTACTTGTTAAATCATACTTTGAAAGTTATCGCTTTTCTGTATATATATTTCACAGTTAAAAAAATGTGAAAAAGGTAACCACCAAAAAGATAAATTTAAAAATAAAAAGAAAAGAAAATAAGAAGGGAATCAAAAAGGAACATTACAAAAAAATCAACTAAATACAGAAAAAGGCAGTAATAGAATAATCGAGGAACAAAAAATATAGAGACATAAAGAAAACAAATAGCTAAATGGCAAAGTAAATCCTTCCTTATCAGTTATTGCCTTAAATGTAAATGGATTAAACTCTCCTATTAAATGGTAGCGACTGGCAGATTGGAAGTAAAAAAACATGATCCATCTATGTGGTGTCTACAAGAGACTCACTTTAGATACAAAGACACAGTGAAAGGATCAAAAAAAGGTATTCCATACAAATAGCAACTAAAAGAAAGCCAGAGTGGCTATATTACTGTCAGACAAAAATGGACTTTACCTCAAAAAAGTTACAAGAGACAAGAGAGGATATTATATTGATAAAAGGTTTAATTCAACAAGAAGATAGAATAATTATAAACATATACGTACCTAACAACAGAGCCCCAAAATATTTGAAGCAAAAATGACAAAATTGAAGGGAGAAATAGATAGTTCTACAATAAAAACAGTTGGAGACTTCAATATACCCACTGCAACAATGGATAGAATACCTATAATATAGAAGACAAGTAGCGAAACAGAGGGCTTGAGCAAACCTATAAACCACTTAGAGCTAAAGGATACACAAAACAGTCCACCCAACAGCAGCAGAGTACTCGGTCTTCTCATTCTCCAGGATAGATTATGTATTAGGCCACAAATCAAAATAAATTTTTAAAAATTGAAATAACACAAAATATCTTCTTTGACCACAATGAATGAAGCTCGAAATCAATAACAAAAGGAAAACTGGAAAATTTCCAAAGTGGAAATAAAATAACACACTCCTAAACAACCAATTGGTAAAAGAAGAAATCACAAGGGAAATTATAAGATAGAGTATAAATAAAAACAAAAACACAACATACCAAAATGTCTGAGATGAAGTGAAAGCATTGCTCAGAGGGAAATTTTTAGCTGCATATTGGCACCCATACTTAAAAAGAAGAAAGAGCACAACTCAATAACATACACTCACATTTAATAGAATTAGAAAAAGGTAAGGAATAACGCAGATTAGAGCTGAGATAAATGAAATGGACAACAGATAAGAAGTATAGAGAATCATAAAAACTAAAAGTTGCTTCTTCAAAAAGATCAATAATCAACAAAACTTCAGCCAGACTGACAAAGAAAAAAAGAGAGATGACACAAATAACTGAAGTTAGGAATGGAAGTGGGGACACCACTACAGACCTTAAAGGAAAAAAAGGACTGTAAGAGGATACTATGAACAGCTGTGCACCAACACCAACTTTGTTTGGGCTATTCCAGGCCCCTGTGGATGATAATCTGGATGAAATGGACAAATTCCTAGAAACACACAAATAACCTAAACTTACTCAAGAAGAAATAGAAAATCTCAAGACTAGTAACAAGTAAAGAGATTCAATCAATAATAAATAAAACCTCCCAACAAAGGGACGTCAGGACCAGATGGCTTCACTACCGAGAAACCTTCAGCAGTGGCAGTTAGGCTGTTTCACTGCACATTCAAGAAATTAACACCAGTCCTTCTCAAACTCTTCCAGAACAGAGAAGAAGAAGGAACACTTACTAACTCATTCTGGGAGGCCAGCATTACCCTGTGTTCTAGTTTGCTAATGCTGCCATAATGTAAAACACCAAAGATGGATTGGCTTTTATAAAAGGGGGGTTATTTGGTTATAAAGTTACAGTCTTAAGGCCATAAAGTATCCAAGGTAATGCATCAGCAATCAGGTACCTTCACTGGAGGATGGCCAATGGTGTTCGGAAAACCTCTGTTAGCTAGGAAGGCACATGGCTGGTGTCTGCTCCAGAGTTGTGGTTTCAAAATGGCTTTCTCCCAGGATGTTCCTCTCTAGGCTGCAGTTCCTCAAAAAGTTCACTCTTAGCGCTTTTGGGACATTTTTCCTCTCTTAGCTTCTCTGGAGCAAGAGTCTGCTTTCAACAGCCATCTTTAAACTGTCTCTCATCTGCAGCTCCTCTCTCAGCTCCTGTGCAATATTCAAAGTGTCCCTCTTGGCTGTAGCAAGCTCACTCCTTCTGTCTGAGCTTATATAGTGCTCCAGTGAACTAATCAAGGCCCATGTTAAATGGGTGGGGCCACACTGCCATGGAAATTATCCAATGAAAGATTTCGCCCACAGTTAAGTGATCACATCTCCACGGAAACATCCAACCAAAGGTCTCCAACCCAATCAACGCCAATACGTTTCCTGCCCACACAAGAATTCATCAAACATAATGGCGTTTTGGGGGACATAATACATCCAAACTGGCATACCCTGATACCAGAGTCAGATAAAGACAACATAAGAAAATTACAGACCAATATCCATTAGAATCTCAAGAAAGAACTGTCAAACCGAATCCAACAATGTACTAAAAGGATTACACACCATGACCAAGTGTGGCTTCTTCCAGGAAGGCAAGGATGGCTCAGCAAAATTATCAATGCAATATACCACATTACTAGAATGAAAGAAAAAAATGATCATTTCAATTGATGCCAAAAAGGCATTTGAAATAATCCAATATCCTTTCATGAAAAAACACTCAGAAATCTCAGAATAGAAGGGAATGTTCTCAACATGATAAAGGGCATTTGTGGAAAACCCACAGCAAACCTCATACTCAATGCTGAAACACTGAAAGCTTCTGCCTAAGATCAGGAAAAGGACAAGGATGCCCTCTGTCATCAATGTTATTCAACATTGTACTAGAAGTTCTGGCCAAGAAAAAGAACAATCAGGCAATAAAAAGTAATAAAAGCATCTGTGCTGGTTTGAAGCTGTTATGTACTCCAGAAAATGCCATGTTCTCTTAATCCATCCCTGTGGGGATAGACTTGTTGTAGGTGGGAACTTCCGATTAGGTTGTTTCCATGGAGATGTGACCCAGCCCATTCAAGGTGGGTCCTGATTCCCTTGTTGGAGTCCTTTATAAGAGAGAAAAGACCGATGGAACTCAGAGAGCTCAGAGAAGCTAAGAGATGAAATCCAAAGTTTGTCCCAAAGGAGCTACAAGAGGACTCCCAGATGCTCAGGAGGAAACACTCAGGAACATTTGGAGAAAACCATTGAAACCAGAACCCAGGAGAGAAGGACCAGCAGACGTTGCCATGTGCCTCCCATGTGACAGAGGAGCCCCAGATGCCAGCAGCCTTTCCTCAGAGAAGGTGTCATCCTCTCGATGCCTAATTTGGACATTTTCATGGCCTTAGAACTATAAATCTGTAACCTAATAAATCCCCATTGAAAAAGCCAACCCATTTCTGGCATACTGCATTCTGGCAGTTTTAGCAAACCAAAACAGCATCCAAATCAGAAAGAAGAAGTAAAACTATCCATATTGGAAGATGACATGATCCTCCATATAGAAAACCCCAAATAATCCACAAGAAAGCTACTAGAACAATTAAGTGAATTCAGCAAAGTTGCAGAGTACAAGGTAAACATGCAAATTTCCTTGTGTTTCTATACATCATTAATGAACAATCTGAAAAGGAAATTTAAGAAAATAATTCCATTTAGTAGCATCTTAAAGAATAACATACGTAAAAACAAATTTAGCCAAGGAGGAGAAAGACTTAAACACTGAAAATTGCCAAGCATTGCTGAAAGAAATTAAAAAGAAGACAAATAAATGAAAAGACATCCCATGTTTTTAAATTGGATGACTTAATATTGTTAAGATGTCAATACTACCCAAAGTAATCTACAAATGCAATTCAACCCCTACCAAAATTACAGCAACCTTTTTCGCAGAAATGGAAAAGCTAATCCTTAAATCCATATGAATTGTGAGGGGCCCTGAACAGCTTAAACAAAGTTGGAGGACTCACAGTTCCTAACATCAAAAAACTTACTACAAAGCATTGGTAATTAACACAGGGCGGTGTCGTTGTAAGGACAGACACATAGACTAATGGAATAAATCGGGAGTCCAGAAATAAAGCCATGCATCCATGACCAACTGGTTTTCAACAAGGCATCAAGTCTACTCAAATAGTGCTGGGAAAACCAGATAGCCACATGCAAAAGAATAAATTTTGATCCCTCACCATTTACAAAAAATCAATTCAAAATGGACCAATGACTAAATGTAAGAGCTAATACCATAAAACTCTTAGAAGAAACCATAGGGAAGTATCTTGAAGACCTTGTATTAGGCAATGGATTCTTAAGTTTTACACCAAAAGCACAACCAATAAAAGAAAAAATAGATAAATTGGACATCAGCAAAATCCAAAATTTTTGTACATCAAAGGACATTATCAAAAAAGAAAAGAATGCTACAGAAGGGGAGAAAATATTTGGAAACTATATATCTGATTAGAGCTTTATATCCATAATATATAAAGAGCTCCTACCATTCAACAACAAAAGCAGACAATCCAATTTAAAAATGGGCAAAGGGTGTGAATAGACATTTCTCTAAGGAAGATGCAAAAATGGACAATAAGCCCATCAAAATATGCTCAATACCATTAGCCACTGGAGAAATGCAGGTCAAAATTACAATGAGATACCACTTTACACCCACTAGGAAGGCAGTTATTAAAACAAAACAAGACAAAATTAAAAATGGATAATAACAAGTGTTGACAAGGATGTGGAAAAACAGGAAAACTCATTCATTATTGGGGGGAATTTAAAATAGCACAGCCGCTGCAGACAACAGTTTGGAGGCTCCTCAGAAAGTTAAACACAGAATTACCACATGACTCGAACAGATGTTTGCACAGCTGTGTTCACAGCTGCATTATTATTCACAATTGCCAATGATGGAAGCAACCCAAGTTCCATCGATTAATAAACAGATGAACAAAATGTGGTCTGTCCGCACAGTGGAACGGTATTCAGCCGTAAGGAGTGACGTCCTGACGCACGCGACAACATGGGCGAAACTTGAGGACGTTACATTGAGTGAAATAAGCCGACACAAAAGGACACATATTGTATGATTTCTCTTATTTGAAATACACTTAGGATAAGCTGATCCGTAGGCACAGAAAACAGAGCGCTGGTTACAGGGGGAGGGGAGGTTATTGCCTAATGGGTATGAATTTCTGTTTGGGGTGATGGAAATGTTCGGGAACTAGGTGGTGGTGAAGGACACACAACGTGGTCAGTGTGCCTAAGTCACAGAATTGTCTGCTTTAAAGTGACTGAAATTATTTTTATGTGATGCACATTTTACCACAATAAAAAAAAATTTAAAGATACTGAGAAAATTCCAAAATACTTGCAAACCAAATTATACATTTCTAAATAATGCACAAGTCAAAGAAAAAATCAGAATGTAAATTAGCAAGTATTTTGGATAGAATGAAAGTGAAAGTACAACATATCCAAATTTGTGGAAGGCACGAAGCAGCACTTGGAGGGAAATGGACAAATGCCTGTATTAGAAAAGAAGAAAGGTCATAAACTGATGACCTCAACTTCCACCCTAGGAAACTTGAAAAATAAGAGCAAACAAAACCCAAAATAAGTAGAAGAAAGAAAGAAACAACAGAGTGGAAATCAATAAAATAGAAACAAACAAATAAACAAAAATAGAGAAAATCAATAAAACCAAAACTGGTTCTTTGAGAAGATCAATAAACGTGATAAAACTCTATCCTGATTGAGCAGTAAAAAGAGAGAAGACACAATTTTCCCATATAAAGAATGGGGCCATTGCCACAGTTTCTACAGATACCAAGAGGATAAAAATGGAATATTACACACTACTTCACTACTTCATACCAACAAATTCAAGAACTTACATAAATTCCTCGAAAGACGCAAACTACAAACTTACTCAAGAAGAAATAGATGATCTGAATAGCCTTGTATCTACTAAAGATACTGAATTTGTAGTTAAAAACTTTCCAACAAAAAATCGCCAGCAGTGGGGGAGTAAAGCCAGTAGCGGGAATGCCCCTTTTGGGGGTGATGTATATGTTCACTGTCTTGATTGGGGTGATGGCTTCACAGGTGTGAACGTATTTGAAAGGTCATCAAATTGAACTTTAAATGTGTGCCCTTTACTGTATGTCAATGATACTGCATTAAACCTAAAAAGCAAAAATAGAGAGAAGTGTGACCCCCAAGACTGGGGGGCTTGAGGAGAACCTGCAGATCTGAAGGGGGGACAGATAAGCTCCTAAATTGCTCCAGGATGAAGCTGGCTGCAGCAGGAACCCGCGGTGGGTGGAGAATGCCCAGCGGCTTCCTGGAGGAGGCAGGCAAGCCTCGAGGGCTGAGTGACCCTTACCCCTGGCGCCCTCTCGGGAGCCACCAGCAGCTGCTGTGAAGGCCAGTCACAGCTGGCCCCACACCCTGGACGGACAGGAAAGACGGGTCCTCCCAGGGCTCGCGCGGCCGCGGGGGGTGTGGGAAAGGTGCTCGGGCCTTCCCTTGGGCTGTGGCTGGAGCCCCCCTGCAGACACATCTGGGCTCTGACTCCCCAGAGCCCACCGAGGGGCCTGCTCGCTGTGGCCTCTCCCGGGAGGGCCAGGGGCAGAGGGGCGGCTCGGTTCCGGCCCTGCTCCCACGGGGGTCAGCGGCCTGAGACGACTCCAGAGCCGGTCTCACCTCCCCTCTTCAACCCTTTCCCTGGCGGGGGCCTGAAAATGCTGGTTCTCAAATGCGGGCCCGTGGCCGTGCCGGGGAACACCCTGCCCGCTCCCCCAGGGCCACCAGGCATCCCGGTCCCGCTGGCCCCGGTGAGTCAGCGCCACCCGCAGCCGGAGGGCCACTGACTCAGAACACCGCCCGGCCGCTTTCACAGACGTCCAAACAACAGCGGCTTGAGAAAGTTTATTTCTCCTGTGGGAGAGCCAAGCTGGGTGACAGCAGGGTGACGACTGTCCCGCTTGGCCCAGGATGAGGCTGTCGGCGCAAAGCCTGGAAGGCCCTGGGCAAACTGGGCCCAACGGGCAGCCTCATCCAGGGATGGCCCCGGGGGTGGCCCTCCACCTGCAGAGCTCACCCCAGCTCTACCCAGAGAGTGGTGCAGAAGGCGGGGGGCAGGCAGAAGGGAGCCCAGCGCCTCCCCACCGGCCAAGGGGCCTGGGAAATGCGGGCTCCCAGGCTGACCCTCGGGGGCTTTCTTACCAGAGAGGAGGAGGAGAGAAGGTGGGGGGTGGAGGGAGGTGGGCGAGGGGGCCCATCCTCCCAGAGGCCCAGGGCCCAGCCCTGTTGCCACTCGGGGCCTTCCGGTGACCCTCCACCCACAGCCCACCCCAGACGTCGCCCTTCCGGAGCCCCCCAGGCCCCAATCCCCTGTGAGCCCTATGAGGTGGGCACAGCACCCCGCTTTGCAAGAGAAAGAAATGGGTGCAGAGACCAGACAAGGGGTTTGCCCAGGCCACGCGCTGGTAGGCAGAGCTGGGATTTGAACCCAGGACCGATTCTCACTGTGGGCCATGCCTGGGGTGGGGGCACAGGGGAGGCAGCACAAGGCAGCCCTCTGTCCCTCCAATCCTTGTGCCTCCAAGTCCCCACCCGTGGCCAGGTCCCGAGGCCACAGGACGTGGCTGGGAGCAGAGAGGCCCGTGTGGGGTGGGTCTGGGGGCTGCTTGCACCCACTTCAGTTGGGGTCCCTGGCAACGGTTTAGAGCAGAGGGGAGGGTGTCCCGTCAGGGGCCCAGCTCAGCACAGGCCCCCTCTCCGGGCTGAGAGCAGGAGTGACAGGGGCAGGGGCTTCCAGGCGATGAGCCGGCCACCCCCACCCACGGCCGTCCCCCGCCTGCTCCTCTGGGGTCAGAAGGAAAGGGGGGTTTGGTTGGCAGGAGAGACCACCAGGGCCCGGGAGAAGAGGTCACCAGCCGTGGGACACGGTGATGGTTTGGAAATTCAGTTTATTTATTTCATTCTGCGCTGTATGTGTTCACACCACACAGAGGACCCCAAGCTACAGAGAAGGGAAATGCCCCATAATCGCCCCCACCGGTCCCCCAGCCAGGAAGCCTCTCTCGCCGAGCTGCTGGGATGCCAGAAGCCACTGGGAAAGGGGGTGGGAAGTGAAGGCACCCTGGGAGGCACCCTCCACCCACCCAGCCTCAGCCTGCCACGGCCGAGCCCCCGGCGAGCCTGAGAGGGGCTGCGCTGGGCTTTGCGGCCAGAGGGGCTGCAGTCTGGGCGGGGCAGCTTCCCCCCGTAGCTGACCCTCGGTCACTCCTGCTGGGAGAGCAGGGCCCCCCACCTCCACCAGGGTGAGGGTGGGGCTCAGCAAGGGGAGGGACCCAGCCAAGGTCCCCAGCCACGAATGCCACCCAGGTCGGCCTGACCCGCCTCCCAGGCTGCCCAGAAGTCGCCATAACCACTGGGCCGAGGAGGAGGGGACCTGAGGGGTGCTCCCTTCACCCCAGTGGCGAGGTCACCCTGGAGGAGCCAGGCCGGCTGAGGGCACGGCACCTCCAGGTAGAAGAAGCCCCGGCAGTGCTGAAAGATGGAGCTGGGGTGTTCCTTGCTAAGCCCCTCCAGGGGGCCACTTGGGGCCTTCACATGGGGCTCCTCTGCTTGTCCCCCACAAAACGGCTCAACCGACACCACTTAGCAGGGGTGCCCCAGGCCCGGGAGGGAAGGCTGGCCCTGGCGGACAGGCCAGCAGCTCCCACCAGCACCGGCCCTCCACTCCCAGGGCGTGGTCTCCAAACTTACCCGCCACCCCCCAGCTTCAGTCCCTCGGGGGTCCTTCATGCATTCCACCAACTTCATTCATTCACTGCCCAGGCTCTCGGGCGGCATGGCCGCCCCACAGATCACAAGGGCCTGGCCCTCTGCCAGGTGGAGGCTTGTTCTGTTGGGTGCTCGGGGCTCCTCCAGCCTGAGCCCCAGAGGACGCTCCTAACTCGGGCCGAGAAGGGCGCAGGCGCCGCCGCCCTATCCCGGGCGCCTAGGAAGCGGAGTGCAAGGGGAGCTCCGAGCGGGGTGAGGACCCTCGGGGGCGGCCGGCAGCGCCCCGCAGCGTGGACCGGCCCAGCGACCCCGACCCAAGGGTCCCAGGACTCGGCGCGGCCCCGGCCGCCCTCCGCGGGCTCGTCCTCGCTGCGCGCCCGGGCCCCGGGGTGGCAGGAGGGGTGGCCGGGGGGCGCGGAGCCCGGCCGGGGGCGCCCCTCGGCGGTCGCCGTGTCGTCGCCAGGCCCGCCGGGACTAGTGGTCCTAAACATTTCACAATTGCGCTACAGAACTGTTGAACTGTTAAGAACCACTGGCCCCGGCGCGCGCGGTCCGCGGAGAGGCGCTCGGAGCGTGTCCGGCCCGCGGCCCTTTTATGCGCGCGCCGCGCCCCGCCCGGGACGCCCCGCGCCGCGCTCGGCCGACCGGTTTTTCCGGGACCTGCTCGGCGCGCCCGCGGGGGTGGCCCTGACTCAGCCGCCGCCCCGCCCGGCCCCGGCGCCCCAGCCCCGGCGCACCTGGCCGCGTACCGGGGGCCGCGCGGGCCTCGCCGGGGACCGGGGGGTGTCTCGGGCCGAGGCGGCGTCCAGGCGGCACTGGCCGGGGAGGCCCAGAGCCGGGGAGCCGGGCCTGCGAGCGCGCGGGGTGGGGGGCTGCCGGCCGGCTCCCCGACTCCCGTCTCGTTCCTCCAACTTCAAAGGGAACGGGGGTGCGGGGGAGGGAGACAAAGAGAAAGCGAAACCAGAGGGCGGAGGGCAGAACCGGCCCGACAGGGTTTTGGTTCTCAGACCCTTGTCTCCTGCCCAAGGGCTGAAAACCCCTCGGCCCACACTGGGGGCCCCAGGCCTGCCCCCACCCCGGCGCGGTGCGCACCCCCGCTCTGGCCGCGCCCACGTGCTGTGGCCCGCTCGTTTGGCGCCGGCCCCCTTAGTCACCCGGAGGTGTTGGGGCCTGAGCGGCCTCCTGGGACTCATGTCACAGCCGAGCTGCCCACGCAGGAGAAACGGGGCCTACTGGAGAGGGCTCAGCGGCGAGAGAAAGGTGGGGGGAGGTACCCTCTAAAGTCCTAGCCCCACCGTCCTGAGTCTGGGGGCACTGTGGGAAGGGGGTGTCACAATCCATTCAACAAAATGGGGGCACCCACCCACACACCAACCCCAGCAGCCTCAGCTGGCAATGGGCTCACAGGGCGTTGCCACATATGCCGCGTGTCACTAATTATCACAGCCACCCTGTAAGGTGAGTAACGAAGCTTTTATTATTTCCATTTGGCATTCGGGGAAACTGAGGCTCAGAGAGGGGCAGTGACCCCTCCCAGGTCAAACAGCTGTGGGGGTGTGGAGTGGCCACCCCGTGCCTGGGCGTCTGTGCTGAGTCCTTAGGCCCGAGTGTCCGTGTGTGGGGCTGGGGGCGCCGGGATGGGTGGGTGTGGAGAGAGGAGCTGGGGAATTTCTCTCCTACCCCCACATGGCCACCGCTGCCTCCCGGAGGAGAGGGGCCGGAAGGAGCGGGTTGGACCCTCCCCCACCCCACCCCCGGGGCGGGCTCCCCTCACCTAGCGATGGCAGGCACAGTCACCAGCATCAGAGGGGGCTGACGGGGCGGGGGGACCATTGCAGCAGGAAGTACTGAGGCGTGACCAGAAGGGGAACTTCCTAACATTAAAGAGAAATGCAGGTTACCTGTGGCTGGGGATGGGGGTGCCCCTGGATGGGGCCCCCACTGAAGAGTCTGATTTGATGATAGGAAAAGCTGAGAACACAGACAGAGAGAAATGAAAGGGAGGTGGTCCCCAGAAGGTCCCTGGGGTCCCCATGACTGTGGACCAGCTGTGGGAGCCAAGGCCCCACCCAAAGTGGAATCACCAGGCGGGAAACGTCAGGGTGCTGCCCACACTAATCGAGCCCTCGTCGGCCCGGCCCGGTCCCCCCACTGCAGGCCACCCTCTGCCATGGGGGGTGCGTGCACCCACCACCACAAGGGCCTGGACCCCCTCTGTGCCGTTGTTTCCCGAGCTGGAAACACAGAGGGAGGGCGAGGGGTGCCCTCGGCGGCAACAGCAGGGCCAGGACATGCCCACGGGGCCAAGCCTGGGCTCTCCTGGGGGTCCCTGCCCCGGCCGAGGAACCAGAGGCCCTGAGAGGCCCGTGGCTCTCCCCGCGCAGGGCTGTGGGAGCTGGGGGCCCTGTCCCTGCCCCCGTGGCTTCATGGGGACCCTCCAAGGGGCTGGCTGCTCCCCAAGGGCCTGGGCTGCCATCTTGAAATCAAACAGCCCCCGAGGAAGTTTCCGGAGAGAAGTGCCTGAGACCCTTGCAGCTCTGTGCCCCGTGCCCAGTCCATCTCTGCAGTGCGTGGAGGAGGCGAGAAGGGGGCTCCGTCCCCACTCTCAGGGGGAGCACCCCACATCCACCCTTGTGGGGGCAGCTGTCTCCTGCCCCCTGCCCCGGGGGCATCTGTCAATGACCCACTTGGGGAAAAGCCAGCTCAGCAACTGCTGTCCATGGGACCGCAGGATGCCGTGGGCGTTTCCACCCCGGCAGGTTGGCACCTGCTCGGAGGGCGCTGCCAGCTGGGGCAGGTGAGCACCTGCGGCTCCCACACTCTGGGGCTCTGCTGCGGGCTGGGGGACGGCAGGGGGCGGCCGGCACAGGGGGCAGAGGAGGAGGAGGCAGCCGTTCCCGCAGGCCCTGGGGTGCAGCACTCCAGGGGCACCAGTGGTGGCTCAGGCCCCACTCCCTGGTGACCTCACCACCCGGCCCCTGCTCCCTCCACGCGGCAACTGTGCCACTGTCCTGCTCCTGCCTGTGGCACTCTGAAGGGCCTGGCCCCACCCAGGTTGGCGGCCCCCACTCATCGAGCCTCCCTTTGGGGTGCAGGGCAAAGGCTCCCCTGCCCCACCCACCCCGTGCACCGCTCCCTGGTTGTGCAAGGGCCGGGTGCTGGGGTCTGGATGGTGGCCAGCGCGGGGCCCGCCCGGGCCTGGGAACCAGCTGGGAATCCCGGGGGTGTAGGTGGAGCCGCCCTGGCCAGGCCCTGGGTGCTCGGGGTGCCCACAGCCAGCTCCCAGGGTCACCCCTTTGCCCGACACCTACGGAGCACACGCTCTCAGGCTCCAGCCCTCCCGAGCCCCCAGCCCAGGGCCCAGACGGACAGCAGAGCGGAACCCCATCTGAGCAGTAAGAAGGAAGCCAAGGTGGTGGGGTCCCCGGGAGGCCACCCCCACAGTCCCTCACACCCACACAGAGGTCTCGGGGACCACGGGTGACAGGAGGCAGCCCCTGGCCACCGCTGGGGGTCAGGAGGGGCGGGGCGGGGGTGGCCTTGCCGGCGGCGCTGCTCGAAGCTGGGGTTCTGGGTTTGGGCCTCCAGGTCTCTCTGGCATTCTCCAGCTGGGCCACCACGAGGCCGGCGGCTGCCCCCGTCCCATGGAGAGCCCGACCCCCGCCTGGGCCTGTGCTGCCCATTGGCATGCCTGCCAGGCGGGCACAGCTCACAGTGGGCGAGGGTTGGGGGCCACAGGCAGCGAGGGGTCTGGAATCACCAAGCCTGAGCAGCCTCCCTCCAAACAAAATGCCAAGTCCTCCACTGGGTGCACACTGCTCCTAACCACCCGGAGCCCTGTGCTGGGGACAGGTGGGGCGCACTGCGGTGACCAGGATGCTGGAAAACCATGCAGGGCCCAGTGACCCCAACACGAGGAAGCTCTCTGCCCCGAGCCCGGGCCCAGCCCCTGTGCCCAGACACACACACTCAGAGCCAGGCTGTGGGGGCTGGGGAGGGATGGTCCCCAGGGCAGCGCTGTATTGCCACCATGTCCAACAAGGGGCCCTGGAAACAGTCTCAGCAGGGGGCCAGGTCGCAGTCACAGAGACGTGGGGTGCCTGACATGCCCCTCACCAGGTCACAGCAGGAGGGGAAATCTTGCACTGCAGCAGGAGGGCTGCAGGTTAGACCTAGGCAGCACTTCCTAAGGCCCATGCGGCATGTGGGGGCAGGGCAGACAGACATGCCCCAGCCCGTCGGGGTCCAGCCTCTCACAGGGGGCTGGCCTGGGCAAGCACAGCCGGCCTGGAGACTCTGGGGGAAGCAGATAATGGGATAGGGGTGTCAGCTGGGGGCTGAGACAGACAACCACGCCCAGCCCAGTGCCCCAACCCTTCCCAGGGTTTGGGGATGGTCCCAGTGGGGTGGGTGGGACAGGCGTGGCAGGGAGAGATGTGGGTCCCCTCCGGGCTCAAGGAACTTCGGAGTTGGGGCTGGAGCCCTCCAGTGCTCGGGTCTGGTATGTCATGGGGTGGCCTGACAGGACAGAACGCAGCCCTTCCTTCAGGCAGCCCTCCCTGACTGCTCCAGTCCCCTCCCAGCACATCCCGGCTCCCCTGCAGTTGGGTGCCCTGCCCCAGCCGGTCCTGAGACAGGGTCCCCAAGCCCGATCTGGCTGTAGGCCTGGGAATGCCGTGCGGGATGGGGGCTTACTGGGCCAGGGGCCTGGCCTCCAGCCTTGGCCTCCAGGTTCTACAGCAGGGTCGCCGTTTCCAGGTTTCCAGCAGCTTCCACCTGCAGGAGGGGCACATGGAGGGGTGCTGACCAGGACGCTCCTCTGGGAACCCTCCCTCCCATGCTCCGGGCCACCCATGGGCCTCTCAGGCTTGTTGGTACCTCCAGCATCTCCTCCACTCTCATCCCCCAGCTCCAGGTCCAAGGAGGAGCCTGGGACAGGGAAGGGGACAGCCACCACCCAGCTCCTGCCCGGGACGCTCACCCACCAGGAGAAAAGCAGGGCAGTCCCTGCACCCTGGGACTTGGGTGTTTGGTGGGGAGAGGGGGAGGGGAGTGGAGCTGGTGACGCTGTCAGGGAGGCCTTCCTGGAGGAGGTGGCAGAGTTGAGCCATCAGCGGGGGGGCACCGGTGGCCACTCATGACGTGCAGGGCGCTGCGCCCATCATAGCCCGGCTGCCCCAGGTCAGCCCCCGCCTGCCACCACGCCTGCAGGCCCTCGCCGTCTGCCCGGGATGCCAGCCTGGGGAGGAGGGTGCTGTCATGCCCTGCCGGGTGTCCCCCATCAGCCCTCCTGCCAGCCCGGGTGCCCAGGGCACCTTCCCAAAGCCGGAGCTAGATGCTGACGGCGGCAGTGGGTGTGGCCGGCAGGAGATCTGAGGGCGGGTTTCAGCCAGAGGGTCAAGGATGTGCATGCACGTACACACAAGTACACACACATCCACAGACACGTACACACTCATACAGAGGCGTGCACACAACGCACATATAGACGCCTGTGTGTGCAGTGCATGCATGCACACAGACACACACCCTCGTGCAGACTCACACACGCTCACATGTGTGTACACGCCCTCTGCTTGCTGAGCCGCCTGTCAGTTTCATATTTCACAACACAGCTCTCCCAGGGGCAGGGCCGCCCGTGGCGGGAAGTGTGTGGCACCGTGGGGTTCAGAGGTGCACCCCACCCCTCAGAGGCCTACCTCCACCCCCCACTCCCACTGGGGAGGCCAGGCTGGGCCCAGGGAGCCCCCACTCCAGGTGTGCCAGCCTGGCCGGCAGGGGCATGGGGAAGCTGCCCCCTCCTCGAAGGGGACCCAGTGGCTTCCTAACCAGGACACTCTGCAGCAGCCCCCACAGTAGAGCTGGGTGACTTCTGGGGTGACACATGCTGGATGGCACCACCAGGGCCCCCCACCCCACCCCCAGGTCAGCCAAGCAGCCTTTGACACAAGAGTCCAGTCTCGGCCGCCATGGGCCTGGTGACCCCTGCTCTCCTGCCTCTGTCAACAGGGCCAACAAGGACCCCTGGGGTGCAGTCCTGGATTAAGTCACCCAGGAAGCACCTCCGGAGCCAAGACCCGCAGGCGCAGGGACAGCCAGCGGGGGGATGGGCTGAGACCAGCGGGGTGTCTCCTCTGTACCCCCTTATCTAGGACTGGAGCCAAGGCAATATTGGGAAGGGGGAGAAGCTGGCCCGGGGGTCGAGGTCCCACCAGGGTTCTTGTCCTGTCAAGCGCTGCCTGCCCCGCTGACAGCCCCCCCTCTCGTCCCCTACCCCAATCCCTGACTCCCCGGGCAGCCCAGGCTGGGCACAGGAGGTGCTGGCACTGCGTCCCCAGGCACAGGGGTATGTAACCTCTCTGCCTGGGACAGAGAAGGGAGCCCCCACCCCCACCTGGCCCTCCTCCAGCGCCCTGAGGGGTCTCGGGGGTCCCCGGCTTCGGTCTCGCCGTGATAAGATGGCGACGGCAGCCACAGTGCTGTGTGGTGGCTGGGAGGGGAGGAGGCCAGGCCCACGGGCCCCTGTGAGGGCTGCCTGGGGCCGGGCCACCCCAAGGCCTTCACGATCAGGGCCAAGAACGCCCCTGTCCTCTGCAGCCCGGCCCAGCCCCCGGCCTCACCTGCACAGTTCCGTCCCCACGCCCTCCAGCTCCTGGGGGGACAGGCGGGCCCTGGCCGCCCACAGCAGCCCGGTGACGCTCCAGTGCCTGCAGGGAGAGCTACGCTGACCGCAGCCCAGGCCACGAGGTGCCCTCTCGGGCTTGGCTGCGTCCACCTCCTCAGACACCTGCCCAGGCCAGGGGTCTGCCGGGCGGGGCCAGGCCTGAGGCACACCCACCTACCCAGGCCACACCCAGCCCAGCCCCTCCATCCGCATGGCCCCAACGTGGTCTCCTGCCACCCATCCCGAGGGCCCCAAAAGCCACCCAGCTGCCCATCCCCACTGCCTCTCCAAACACATATCAGATGCCCGGGGTTGGGTCTGGGGAAACTGAAGCCACTGGGCCCAGACCCTGCCCTTGAGAGTGGGGTGGGGGGCCTGGGGCCCACGGGGTTGCTGGCTGGGGTGGGGGCCTTCCCGGCCTCAGGTGCCTGGGTGTGCCCCGTGAATTCCATAATTCCATGCTCACCCCAGGCCTCGCACACACACCCTCGCGGAGGCCCGCTGGGGGCTGTTGTGACAGCAGGAAGGGGAGGGCCTTACTGTCCGTGTCACCCACCCATGCCCAAGGACGCACAGACCACCCCAGACCGCGCCCTGCCCCACAGCCCCCCACCCTCCCGCCACCTTCAGGGAAGCCTCAGGACCCCGGCTGGGGGGGGGCCCTCTCCCCCAGTAAGAAACACTTTAGGCCCCCCGGAGAGCGGGGGCCAGACTGCACACTCGCTGGGGCTCCCGCTGCATGGCCAGACAGGTCTGGGTGCGTAACTTTCACAGAAGAAAGCAGAAGTTACTTCTGCACGCAGGAAAAATAAAGATTGCGAAGGAAAAAAATGCAAAAACTGTGATTGCAACAGCCCCAGCCCCTACCTGGCACGCGTGCGCGCACACGCTATTGCAGACACATGGTTTGGGGAAGGGGCAATGGGCAGAGACCCCGGCAGCCTGCGAGACGTGGCCGCCCCACAGCTGCAGGGGCCGCCTTCCCGGGGTCAGCCAAGCCCCTTTGGGTGGGGGCCGCGCCCCGCCCCGCCCCACCCCGCCCCGATTCTGGCTGTCAGTCAAAGGTGGACCCCGCCCAGGGAGGGAGAGGCGGAGCCCCCACCCGACGGCGGGACGCCGCCGGGGTCCCCAGTACCCTCCCCTCCGCACGTGCCGGCCGGAGCCCGGCCTCACGAAGGGGAGAGTAGGTCGAAGCTGCCCCAGGCTGGGATGGGGACCCCGTGTCCCACCCCCATCCTCTGCGGGCGCTGCCTCTCCCTGGGGGGCATCCTGAGCCCTCACCCCCACCCCTGCCCGGCGCAGCCCCGCCCCCTATCAGGCTCCTGGAGGGCGGGGCCAGCCTGGAGGAGCCCCTCCCACCACCCTGCAGGCTGCTCCAGCCCTGGGAGGGCACCTGTGCCACATCCCAGCCCCCTTGGGCACCTGTACACCTGCCCCAAGCCCAGGGCTGGTCCTCGCGGGGCGTGCTCAGCCTGGAGCTCCCCTCCTCCAGGAAGCCATCCCAGCCACAGAACCCCTCCCTCCCTGAGCACCGTCCTCACCTGCGTGGAGAGTGGGACAGGTGGGCACTACCTCCTCGCTGGGACCTGGGCCCAGGCTGGGGCGGGGGTTGTAGGAAGCAGATGCCCTCAGCACCCCCCCCCCACTACCAGCTCATCCCAGGGGAGCTGTGTGGCCACAGCCGGCGGCCAGCCCTCTCTGCGGCTGCTGACAGCCATCCTCCCAGCCTGAGAAAGCTCTGTCCAGGAGCTCCCCAACACAGGGCCAGGGCCCCAAAGTAACTGCCCATTCCCCAGAACAACGCCCAAGGTCCCGGAGTACCTGCCAGCCCCGCTGGGTGGTGCCCGCCCTGGCCCCGGCTCGCCTGGGCCCCCACACACCTGCCCCACACGGGCAGCAGCAGGGGGCTGTGCCCGTCCCGGTCGCGGGCATCGGTGTCTGGCCACCTGCGCAGCAGCAAGCTGATGGCGCCAGCATGACCCACCCGGGCAGCCGTGTGCAGCGGGGTCTGGCCACTGAAGTCCTCCTGACCCAGGTCACTGCCCTGGGGGGACACGGGCACATTGGGCCGGCCCCAGCGAGGGATCCTGGGAGAGGGCGGCCTGGGGGGTGGGAGGCCTGGGGGGGCTCACCATCTCCACGAGGGCTTGCAGGGCCTCCAGGTCGCCGGCGTGGGCGTCGGCACAGGCCAGGCTGGGCCTCAGGACCTCAGGCAGTGTCCACGTCCTGGGTGGGGTGGGGGACAGTACCATGGAGCCCACGACCAGCACTGGCCCTTACCCGGGGGCCAGGGGGGCTGGTCAGAGGGCCTGGGAGCAGGGCGTGTGTGGACCCCACAGCCCGGTCTGGGACAAGGGTCCAGCCACCTCAGTCGCACCCACAGGGACGGAGAGCCCGAGGCCGCCCAAGCCCCCAGTCCCGGGAGCCGCTCCAGGCGTGAGGCCCCCAGGCTCGTCCTCGGCAACTGTGACCCGGCCCGGCACCGACCCCGTAGGGTCTGCACTCCCCACCCACCCCGCTGTCCCAGATGCAGGCGGATCCGTGACGAACGGCCTGCTGGGGGTGCAGGACGGGGTGCTGTGACCCCTCGCCTGCAGGGAAAGGCTACCCCCCGCACACCGGCACCTCCCTGCCGGGCCCCCTGTCCCCACCGCAGGCTGAAGGTGGTCCAGGGACTCCCCGTGGTGCAGAAGCCCCATGGCCCGTCCCCCGCCGCGTCACCAGGTTCCCACGAGCCGGCCCGTGGCACTTGCACCGTTAAAGGCCAAGCTGCCCTCACAGCTGGCCGCACCCTGGGCCCTTTCACCTCACTTGCTCCCGCAAGTGGCAGGGAGCCCTGTCCCCAGGCTGCAGAGGGAAACCGAGGCACAGGGTTCACGCCGTGACCCCCAGGTGGAGCTGGGAGGCGGTCCTTTCGAGTGCCTGATGGGCTCCCAGGCCAGGCTCTGACAGCAGTGGGCAGACATGGGGGCCCTGGGGGCCTGGCCCAGCCTGGCCCCACATTCCTTGGATCCCCAGCCCTGCCCTGGGCCAGGACACACTGTCTGGGTGCTGGTGGAGAGAGGAAGGGGCCCAAAGACGCACTGGGGGGCAGCCACATCAGTGTTCCCACCGGGGAGCTCGCCCCAGGGTCAGTGCTCCCACCTGTGCCTGGTGACTGACTGCCTGTCCCTTCCGGCGTGCCCCTCCACGGGGCCCCGTAAACCTCCCTCCTCCCAAGTCCTCCTCCTGGGCCCGGCACTCAGGCCTGGCCAGCTTCCCTGCCGCCCCCGCGCCCCGTACCTGGCCTCCGCTCAGCCTGAGGAACCGTGCCACCTGCAGGCCAGGGGTGCTCCCCTGCAGGGAGGGCTGGGGCTCCCCCGCTGGCAGCGTCATCTCCTCCCGCAGGTCTGTGGCCAACAGCTGGGGGGACAAAGAGACTCACCTGCTCTGCCAGGGCCCGGCACCACTCAGACCAGCCCCCCAGCCCAGCACCCCAGGGGCGGCCTTCCTCAGCCTTCAGACGACCTCTGGCACACACCAGACACCCTGGGTCCCCACAGCCTCTGACCCGACAGGGGACTGGTGGCCCCCAGCTCGGGAGCCTGTGGTGTCTGTAGCTGGAGGGGTTGCAGGGAGGAGGGCATGTCTGGAACCATCCAGGGGGCCTCAGCTGGAGCCCGGGACTGTGGCTCCCAGAAAAGGGCAGGTCAGCCCAGCCTGGAGTGAGGCCCTCACCACTATGGGAGGCTGCCCACCTCCCAGCCCCTTTCCAGGCTCACACGTGTGCACACACATGCAGACTGCACACACCATACACACATGCACACCATGCACACATGTGCACACACAGTGCACTCGCATGCACAGACTGCACATGTGCACACACAATGCACACACCCCATGCATGCATACAGGCCACACACAATGCACACACCACACACATGTGCACACACGTTCTTGCACATGGCCTTGGGGACCGCTGGCATCTGTGTGCCCCGTGTTCCTCGCCCCGTGCCCTCAGCCTGTGCCCTCAGCCCGTGGCCCACGCACCTGCTTCCTGTCTTCCAGGCTCAGCCCCGGCTGGCCCGGCACAAACGACAGCTTGGCCAGGGCAGCCTCTGAGGTCACCAGCCCCAGCCATGGCCTGCAAGGGAAGGGCAGGGAGGTGGCTGTTCGCCCGCCACCCCCCAGGGCTCAGGGCTCCTCCCCAGGCCCCACCAGGCTGGCGGCGTCGGCGGAGGTCACGGTGCCCTGGAGGCAGTGGGTGCAGTTGACCATGAGGAGGCCGCGCCCGCAGCGCCTGCAGGAGGTCGGCTTGGTGGGCCCATTCCCCGAGCCAAAGCTCTCCATGACCGCGCCCCTCAGGGGGGCTGCAGGCAGGCCCGGACCTGCGGGAGGGGGCACCTGGGGCACCGGGCCTGCCTGCTGCCTGCCCGGGGGTACGTGGGGACGAGCCCTGGGAGAGCTGGGCTGGGACTCGAGCAGGGTCCCCACACACGGGGGCCCCCGCCCAGCCCCTCCTGCCACACACGGTAGGGCCTTGCTCCACAGGTAAGCAGGTCCTTTTTGGAGACACAGTTCTGCTCTGCCTGAATGTGACCTTATTTGGGAAGTTTGTGGATGTGATGGGGGGCCCAAACCTAGTATGTCTGTGTCCTTGTAAGGGGCACCGCGGGCACAGATGGGCGGGGAGAAGAGCTTCTATAACAAGGGGTACAGGGGCGGTGGCAGCTTTCTCCTTCAGGTTTCGGGGGCCTCTCCCCAGGGGCTTCCTTGATCGGCACCCACAAGCCTGGGCCCCGGGGTGATGGGAAGAGAGGCGAGGCCTGCACGGGCTGGGGAGGGCCTGGGGAGCCGTGGGGGGCATGGGCATCAGGGCAGCGGGAGGTGGCGGGCACAGGCTGGGCTGGGCGGGGATCCCCGGGTAGGGGCACAGCAGAGCCACATCGTGCTCCACGCAGCTGTGCGCCACCAGCGCGCCCCGGCGCCACGCCTTCCGCACCAGCTCCTGGTTGACTGGGGCACAGGGGCCGAGTGGGGGCCAGCTCCGGCCGCCCCACCGCGCTCCCACCGCCTCCTGCCCTGCGTCCACTCCCGGGTTCCAGTCCTCCCAGCCTCAGCTCGCCCACCCAAGGAGCACTGCCCGGCGGTGCCAGGCTCTGCAGCGGGCGTGGGGTTCAGAGGAGGCAGAGTGGCCGCCTTGGAGGCGGGAGCTCGATGAGCCAGCGAGGGCTGACCCCCACCCCGAGATGGAGGCTGAGCTGACTCTTACAGGAGGGGGCGGCGGAGGGCAGGGTGTGCAGGCGGAAAGAACAGCGTGTGCAAAGTCTGGAGCCCAGGGCACCCCCCCCGTCCCTCGGCACTCGGCGGCCTCGGGCACAGCAGGGGCAGGTTGCCTGCCCTCCCGCCAGCCAGGGAAACTGAGGCACAGGGAGGGGAAGCTACCCAGCAAGCCTGGGCAGAGCCAGGAGGAGCACTGGGGCTCCCCGGACCCCCGGTCAGGGCTCTCCCTTCCCCCCAGCCACACAGCAGCCAAGTGTGAGCCTGCGGCCTCTTCTTGTGGCCATTTGCATGTGGCAATAAATGGACACACGCTGCCTCCCCAAGCCTGGCTGGGGGTGGGAGACGGGGAGCGTCTGGGGGAGGGAGGCAGGACAGGAGCGGGGTCCCAGGCACAAGGCCTAGGACACAGGCCCCCACCCCCCACCCGGGCAGCACATCAGTCACCCCCACAATAGCCGCACAGCCGGGCGTTAATCTAGGGCCGCACCGCCCAGCCAGGAGCGCAGATAAAGCTGCGCCGGGGGTGCCGCTGCCACCACCCAAGAGCTACGGCTCCAGAGGGGGCTCACGCAGGGGGGCGTTAGCACGGAAGGGACAAAGAACACCCCCGCCAACAGCCCCCCAGGCCCCCAAGCCCCTGGGCCTCAGCTTAGCACCAGGCAGAAACACTCCACTGGGGCGAGGGGAGCTGCTGAAGGACCCCACCGCTCCCCAAAGGGGACCACGGCTTCGGCCCCACCTGAGGGCTGGCCCCTCCTCGGCCTGGGGCAAGGCCTCCAGGCCCCCAAAACTCCCACCAAAGTTTAGCAAGTACTGCCGGCCCTGGAGCCTGCCGGTGGATCCGGTGGGTTCCCCGTAGCCAGCGGGTGGGGACAGGGCCCGGGCTCTGCCAGGTCCTCCACCTCCAGCAGGAGTCGTGGCGGGTTGGGGGGACTGTCTTTAAATGCTGGGGTTCAGGGCAGAGGCCAGGCAGGGCCCACAGGAGGGGGTGCTGGGTGGGAGTCAGGGGGTGGTCAGGCCCCAGCTGGGGTGGGAGCCGGGAAGGGCCCGTGGAGACGCAGCCTGGCGTGACCCCGTGACCCCGTGACCCCGGGCGGAGTCCAGGCCGCCAAGGATGGGTGGAGGAGGCAGGCGGGAGGGTCAGAGGACAGGGGGCTGCAGGACCCCAGGGCCCCACAGAGCACGCTGGGGACAGGGCCTCATGGCAGGAACCAGGGGGCCGAGAGGCCCGGGCAGGCACCGGCAGACGCCCCTGGGCTCGGGGACCTGTGAGGGCTGGGGCTCCCCACTCCCGCTGTGGCTCTGCCTGGCACAACCACACACCCCAGCACCCTGTCCCCCAAGCCAGGTGGACATCGGGGAGGGCCCTTACTCAGGATGTCAGCCCCCATGGTGGCCAGAGGGGGCAGGTTGGGGGAGCAGAAGGCCACGAACCTCCGGAGTCCACCTTGGTGGCCCTGTTGCCCTGAACAGCTGGTTCTGGAAGAGCAGACAGACCTGTGGACAGGGAGGGTAGGGGGCTCAGTGCTGGCCCCTCCAGGCTGCCTGCCCCCGCCCTGCAGTTTGTGCCCGTGGGGGAGGCTGGGATGCAACCTGCCCCCCAACCTAAGGCCAAGAAGGGGGCCCCCGGACAGAAGAGCCCCTGGAACAGGACTTGCAGCCTGAGCCCCTCCTGCCTGCCGGGCCCGGGAGGCCAGCACGGGGGTGTGGGCGGCTGCTCGGATGGGGGGTGCCACAGCCCCCCATGCCCTCTGCCCCTGGCCCAGCTTCTCCAGGGGTCCCTAGTGAACTCAGCCCACAGGGAAGAGAGGGGACCTCCTCCCAGCGCACACATCCCTGCAGAGCCCTGCGGAGCTTGGGGTGCAGTTCTGGCCACTCTAGGGCTGGTTCCCCAGGGCGGTGGGTGAGACAAGGGACCTGAGAACACTGCTGCCAGGAGAGCCCCTCCAGGGGGGCTGCAGCCCCCTCCCCAGGAAACGAAAGGGCAGCAGCAGGCACCGTCCCCATGGGGTCAGGAGGGGGGGACGCGGCAGGCCGTGTGGAACAGCCTGTGTCCACAGAGGCATCTGTGCACGATGGGTTCGAAACTGGGGGGACAGTGAGCCCCAACAGCGCAGTCCCCTGGAAGGGAGGTCGAGGGAGACCAGCTCCTTTTGCACTCTCTAGTTCTGTTTTTTTTTCCTTTTCTTAGTTTTTTTTTTTTCATTTTTGTTTTTGTTCTTTATTTGCTATTTAAAAAAAATTTTTTTTTATAATGACTTGCGTCACTTGTGAAATGAAACGATATTTTTAAAGAAAATGAAAAGATGGATTTTAAGAGCCAATTGCTTCAGCTCGTGTCCCGCCTGAGGCCCCCCAAGGGCATCTGGGTCCCGGGGAGCCCGTGGGCCCGGGCCGGCCTGTGCGCTACCACGGGGAGGGTGTACTGTCCGGCCACGAGCAGGGCCCCCAGCAGGTTCTCCCGGCCGTCGTTCCACAGGGCGTGGATGGGCCCCTGCAGGGCAGAGACGGGCAGAGGGGCTGGGGCGGGCGGCCTAGAGCCCTGTGGCTGTGGGAGGCCAGGCCAGGTGGGCTCTGGGCTGGTGGGCCTGGAGGTGGGGGCTGCTGGGAATGAGGCCACCCGCAGGACTGGGGGTGCCGCCGGCCACCCCCGAGGCTCTTGGGCAGCCCTCAGCTGACATCGAGGCTGCCTGTGCAGTGGCCCCCCAGGCCCCCCCACTCTGCAGCCCTGCTGGCAAGGCCCCTGCACTGGGCACCCGGCAGGGAAAGGAGGCCCCGGGCCAGGCCAGAAGCCAGTGGCCGCCAGACCCCACATGCTGGGGGACACGCAATGGGCCTCAGGGTGACATGCACCGATCCCTCCCCACCCCGGCCTGTCCTCTGCCTCAGGGTGGCCACACCAGGCCAGGCCGAATCGTGGAAACGTAGGAATGTGCACCCACGTGCACACTGTTGGGGGCTCACCACTGGCCCCTGGCCCTCTGCTGCCCTCTCTGCTGTGGGGGCCATGGCCAAGGGGGGCTGTGGGTGTGCCGGGAGGTGCGGAGGCCAGCGCAGCTGCATGGTCAGCACAGGGCCCCCACGGGGCGGCCATGCTGGGAGTGCCCACGGCCCCCCTTAGTGACGGAGCAGGGCTGAGTTGGACATGGGGTTCCAGGCACCCCCGGGCCTCACAGAGGAGCTGGACCCAGAGTCTGGCAAGGCCCCAGAAGGCCACAGGCCCCTGCCCACAGGCTGCTAGGGGCTGGCACGCAGCGGGGGACCTAGGGCGCCCCAAATCCTGGCCTAGCCCAGGCAGAGCAGGAGTGGCCTCCAGGAGTGACCTCTGCCTCCACCCCTGCTCTGACCCCCCGCCTTGGAGCCCAGCTCAGGCCCCTGTTGCACAAGCCGGCTGTGGCCTCGCAGCCTGGGGGTCCTGGCCTCACGTCGGCCCCCGTGAGGACAACTGTCTTCCGCAGGTTCTCCAGCACGAAGGACAGCACGGAGGCGGCGAAGGCCATGGTGTCCGTGCCTTGGATGACCATGAAGCCGTCGTACTGCTCGTAGTGCGGGAGGGACAGGTGAGGACAGGATGTCCAGTGCAGCCAGGTGCCCTGGGAGTGCCGATGAGCAGACACGGGCAGGGTCCCCGGACTCCCATCCTCTGGCTACCCCCAGGGCAGTTCTGAGAGCCCTGAGCTGTCCCCAGGCCCCTGGGGGTGGGCTCTGCTGGCCACAGCCCAGGGGCGGCCAGGGCAGGGCAGGCAGGACACCAGGGACAGCAGGAGGCAGCTGGCAGGCGGGCAGGGGGTTCCCAGCTACTGGGGAGGCAGCCACACCCGGCCTGCAGCCCGGAGCCCCTCCTGGGGCTTTGTAGCCTTTATGGGGCCCACAGCCACCACGATGACACAGGTCGTGGGGAGCAGCGCCCCTCCCAGTGGGATCCAACCCCCGACCACCTGGGACAGATGCCGCCCATTTTCTCACCTGGAGAGTGGGCGTGGCCCTCACCTGGCCAGGCCCCGGCACTTCCCTGAAGCCACAGCTCCCCAGGGCCCCCGGGACTCGGGTGGGAGAGGCAGACCCCACCAGGGACTTGGGGGCTCTCTGACCCAGAATGCCTTGCAGTGCAAGCCCCGCCCACCTCAATGGTCTGTGCGATCTGAACCCACTCGGCGATGGTCACGTCGCTGGAGTCGGACAGCGGCTGCCATGGCAGCACAGTGTAGACGATCCTCTGGCTGGGGCTGGCCGGCCTGTGGGCACGGGAGGCAGCTCCAGGCTCGCCCGAGCCTCCAGGACAGAGACATGAGCCGTGGGGGGTGCCAGCCGCAAGAGGCAGGGATGCGGGCAGGGGCTGGGTGGGTACCTCCCCACTGCCCAGCTCTGAGGGAGGCTGTGCCCAGCACCCACAAGCCAGGGGCCGACCATGGAGGGGCAGCAACCAGGCAGTCAGCCATGAAGGGCACGAGGCAGCTCGGGGCCCAGTCCCAGACATGAGGGACTTCCAGGCAGAGATTCCCACCAGCCTGGGCCCATGAGCCCCAGGGAAGGAAGAAGAGGGCAGGTGTCCCAGAGGCCAAGCCCAGGGGTGGGAGGTCCCAGGAACGAGGTCTCAGTGACAATGCCATGCGGGGAACCTGCCCAAGGTGCTGCAAAGACCCCAACTGGCTCACGGGGTCCTGCAGGCCTAGCTCCCAACCCCCGGCAGTGGGACCCCTGAGGGAGCGCACTCACGGCAGCACCAGCGTGTCCTCGGGGAGCCTCCAAGCCCGGGCCTGCTCCTCGTCGTGGAACATGGGCAGTGTCCTCAGGACGGCAGCCAGGCCCCTCCCAGGCACCAGCACTGCGGGCACAGTCCGGGGACATGGGGATCAGACCCACTGTCCCTGCCCCTCCTCACAGCCTCCTGCCCTCCTCCCCACTGCAGCCCTAGGGGCCCGCCCTTTGCATTTGTATCAGCTTCCCACGCTGCGTAACAAAGCACCTCAAACTCAGTGGTTAAAACTCGACCCATTCTAGAGCAACTAGTAAATAGCCAGGAACAATTAGGAAACAGTCTGGAACAAGTGTTGCGGGACATCCGTGACTGTCCACACATTGTTCACCAGTCAGGAATGGGTGGAACAGCTGAGATCTGACCATAAAAACTGTAAATTAAAAACGTGGACCGGCACCCCCTCTCCCCGGCATGGCAGGCCAAGTGGCAAAACTTTGCTGTGGGAGAAAGCAGCAGTCCCTGCTGGAAGCAAGGAAAAGCAGCTCAACCACTTTGGACTACTGAACACAACCTACAAGCACAGATAAGCCCTGAGCAAACAGGAATCCGTGGTTCCTCCTAGCAGAGGGGAGGCGAGTCTGAAGGAAAAAAAAAATACACACACACACACACACACACACACACACACAAACTAAATAAAAACAGAGGCTTTTGGAGATGGCTGAGCTCAGAATACTGGAAAACAGCTGCGTCCCTAAAAAAGGAGCACAGGGAACTAGGTTCAAACTCTGATCTAATGGACAAACTGAGTGGCTGAGGACTGGCATTGAAAAGGGGCTTTCGCTCTTTTTCCATGTTTTTTTCTCTTATCCTAAGCAGCTCATTGGAGAAAGCTCAGGCATTTTCAATCGCTGATCCAGGCAAAGGGGGAGTTAAGAGTCAGAGACAAAGAAGGAATTCAAGTGTAGAGAAGAACTCCCTGGGGTGGGGGGTGGGTATATCTTCCCTAAGAAAAGGGGGGCAGGACCCAGCTCAGGTGGCAGCCCTCCCTCAGGGAACCCAGACCCCAGAGACTGGGGGTAAACAAACAAACCAGAAAGAGCTGTCCTTGACCAGGACATGGTCTTCTGTGAATTAAAGGAAACACACCTCTTTACACCTCTTTACACCAGTGGGGAGCTGTGGGATAACAAGCACCAACTGCTGGGCTGGATAGGAAGAGCACAGAGCCTAGAGGCCTCACGGGAAAGTCTGACAATCTGCTGGGTCTCACCCTCAGGGAAACCTGATATTGATTCCACCTTCCTCCTGAGACCTGGGCCCATCTGGTCTGGGAAAATCTGTTTGGGGAAATCAAGGAAACCAGATGCTGAGACAATGAAGGATTTCAAGTCACCTTAGGAAAAATGATGATATGGCCCAGTCAAAAGAACAACCTTACCCTTCAGTGGAGATACAGGAATTGAAACAATTATCACTCAAACAAATCTCCTAAATCAACTGAAAAATCAAATCAACAAGTGGAGGGAAGATATGGCAAAACAGATGAAGGATATAAAGAAGACATTGGGTGAACATAAGGAAGAAATAAAAAATGTGAAAAAACAATTGGCAGAACTTATGGGAATGAAAGGCACAGTACAAGAGATAAGAAACACAATGGAGACACACAACAGCAGATTTGAAGAGGCAGAAGAAAGGATTCATGAACTGGAAGTCAGGACATCAGAAATTCTACACACAAAAGAGCACATAGCGAAAAGAATGGAAAAATATGAGCAACGTCTCAGGGAACTGAATGACAACATGAAGCACGTGAATGTACGTGTCATGAGTGTCCCAGGAGGAGAAGGGAAAAGGTCATGTGCTGGTTTGTATCTATTATGTCCCCTAGAAAAAGCCATATTCTTTGATGCAATCTTGTGGGGGCACATGTGTTAGTGTTGATTAGATTGGAATTCTTTGAGTGTTTCCATGGAGATGAGACTCAGTCAACTGTGAATGAAACATTTGATTAGATAATTTCCATTGAGGTGCTACCCCACCCATACAGGGTAGGTGTTAATTGGATCACTGGAGTACTTTAAAAAATGCCACACAGGCCCAGACACAAAGCAGCTGTGAGTGACATCTTGGAGAGCAAGTAAGAGTGACATGGAGAAGCTGCAGCTGAGACAGACATTTTGATGATGGTTGTTGGAAGTTGACACAGACATTTTCTAGAATGCCATTTTGAAACACGATCTAGTAACAAGCAGATGCCAGCTATGTGTCTTCCCAGCTAACAAAGGTTTTCTGGATGCCAGTGGCATTTCTCCAGTGGAGGTACCTGTTGTTGATGCCTTACCTTGGACACTTTATGGCCTTAAAACTGTAACTTTGTAACCAAATGAACCCCTTTTATAAAAGCCGATCCATCGCTGGTGTTTTGCATAATGGGCAGCATTAGCAAACCAGAACATGGCAGAAACAATAATGGAGGAAATAATCACTGAAAATTTCCCATCTCTTACAGAAGACATAAAATTACAGATCCAAGAAGCACAGCATGCCCCGAACAGATTAGATCCAAATAGAGCTATGCCGAGACACTTAATAATCAGATTATCAAATGTCAAAGACAAAGAGAGAATCCTGAAAGCAGCAAGAGAAAAATGATCCATCACATCCAAGGGAAGCTCACTAAGACTATGTGTGGATTTCTCAGCACAAACCATTGGAGGCAAGAAGGCAGTGGTGTGATATATTGAAGATACAGAAGGAGAGGAACTACCAAGAATTTTACATCTGGTGGAGTTGTCCTTCAAAAATGAATTAGAGTCTAAAACATTCTCAGACAGACACAAGAGAGTTTGTGAACAAGACACCTGCCCTACAGGAAATACTAAAGGGGGCACTACAGACAGGAAAAGACAGGAGAGAGAGGTTTGGAGCACAATATTGAGTGAAGGTAACAAAATAATATAAGAACACTGAACAAAGACAACAGTGAGTAAGGTGGAAGGAGGAAGGTTAAGGGGCAGGTAGGATGACAGGCGGAAGGACAGAAGATAAAGACTAGATCTGTATAACTTAGTGAAACCTACAGTGGTCAATGATTGTGATTAAATGTACAAATATGTTTTTACATGAGGGAGAACAAATGACTGTCAACTTTGTTAAAAAATGGGGTGGTACTGGAGAAAAAAAAGGCCATCAATGCAAACCAGAGTTAATAGATAACACATTATAATATGTTTCCACTCATTGTAACAAAGGCAATATACCAAAGCTAAATTTCTGTAAGAGGGGGATATAAGGGAGGGGTATGGGGCTTCTTGGTTTTGGTGTGTTGTCTGACTTTTTCATTGTATTTTATTTTTTTCTTTCTTTTCTTTTTACTGTTTTCACCTCTTCCTTTTCTTTGTGGAAGAAATGGAATGTCCTTATATAGATAGTGTTGGTGGATGCATAACTATGTGATTGTACGGGGAACCACTGATCGTTTACTTACGATGGAATGTATGGTGTGTGAATAAAACTGTCTAAAAAACAAAAAGGGAGACAAGTGCTAGAGAAAATGTGGAGAAAGGAATGTCCCTGATCACTGTGGGTGGGGAAGTAAAATGGTGCAGCCCATCTGGAGGGCAGTGTGGTGGTTCCACAG
>PVKY010001382.1:0-32475 GCA_004027775.1 Bradypus variegatus
GCCTCGCTCAGCCTTAGGCACCACATGCTGGTCGGAGGCCGAGCCCTAGTTGACTTTCCAGTTTCCTTAGAAACTTGGACATTGTAGAAATTACCTGGGGATGCTTTTCCTGGAGAAGGTGGAATTAACCAGCAAGGCCATCCCAGTTAGCACAAGGTGCTCTAACAAAAGCACAACAGCAAGGCCCACTGGGCAGCCGTCGCCTGGCGGATGGCGTGAGCCTGGCCTGGGGTGTAGCTAGCCTTTGAGGACTGGAGTGGCAGGGAGAAGGGACTGGGCTTGCAGCCTTGGGTGGGCACACCTGGCTTGGGTAATATCTGGAGTAAAGGAACTCGACGAGACTGAAATTGCTGTGAGGGGGGTGTTTTTCACCCGGATAGTGCACAGTGCTTGTCCTGCTGTCCATGTAGGAGCTGTCAGGAAGCTTTGCTGGGTGGCTGCCCCTAGGATGGTTCTGTTCAGCCTCAGAGCAGAAGGAAGCTGCATTCCTACAGTGTTCTAGGGGAAGGGAAGACCGAGAGAGCCACTGAAACTCGGAGCTTGAGAGTCAAAGCCTGCCCTCCGGAAACTGCCACTGAGACCAGTTATCAATCAGAATCAGACAAGAGGTGATTGCTTTTTGTCTATTGTAGGGGTGAAAGTAGTGGGAAAATGGGAGGGGATGGATTATTGGTGATCCAGGGGTCAAGTTCCCTTCTATTACCAATAAAATGAGGAAGAATACACGTCCCAAAAAAGCAGACTGCGGTTCACAGTGTTCCAAGGTTTGGCCTGTGGGAAACCCATGCCAGAGGCTCTCCAGGTGGTCTGTGGGCAGCATTGTCTGTGACAGGTGAGGTTTGAAAAGGGAATAAAGGAAGGGGCAGGTGTCCAAATAAAAAAACTCAAGGAGCTGCAGGGCAGCGCCTGCGTGAGTAGTTGTGTCATCAGAATGTATTTCTTGACAGGTAAATGGGTGCATGGGGGAACAGGCCCCTCCGAATCAGCTTTTGTGCAGAAAGGACTGGTGAACAGATTGCTAATATTGCTCCCAACAGCTCTTCTTTCCCCAGGAAAGAATTGTGAACACACTAACTCTTGAGTTCTCTTTTGTCAGTTCAGACTATACTATCGGAAAGGAATGCGAAAATCCAGACTTTTCAATGACAGTGTGTTAAGAGAGGCCAGTTACACAGCTACGTTGACTAATATTTTTGGTATAAAGCAGTGACTAAAATTAATTCCAGTCTGAAACTTGATGAATTCTCAGTCATGGATTTAACAGGTTTCAAATAAAAAAAAAATAGCTCAATTAAAAAAAAGATTTTCGTGCAGGAAGTTTGGAGCCTTTCTCTAATGAACTAAGTACATAGTTTTTTTAATTTTAGAGGATTTGTTTGCCTTTTTGAATTTATGGGAAAAGCGCGTATTCATACCAGAAATGTACATGCCTTTAGCTGTTACCCAGCCCCAGCAGAATTATCTTTCTAAGGGTTGACTTGAATGGAGCTGTTCCGAGTAAGGCCGAGCCATTTAGAATTACATGGAAACCTAGGCTCCAGGTGGCCCTCTGAGCTTTTTTGGCTTTTGAGTCATGTCACCCACATGCTGCTGGCTGGGAAGGGCAGTCTCCTCGCACGTGGCTCACCCCATTTGCTCTGGCTTCCTTAGATAGTCAACTATTTAGGACGCATGTGAAACCGGAAGTGTGTTTCATCTCCTCTTCAGCGAGGTTTCAGACTCCTTCTGCTCATCTCAGTCCTTGCAATGACAGCACCGAGTTTCACATAATTTGATATCAGAAATCTTGTGCTTTAACCAGCCCTTGAAGGCTTAGTCACCCTTGGCGTTCTAGGGTAACACAGCAAGAAAAGAACCAAGGAGCTAGCTGTTAAGAATTTAGAGATTCTGTATGTCCTTAGAAGATTTCTAGCAATGAAAAAGAGTAGGCTTTCCGATTTCTGTTGGTGTACGTGTGACAGCATGGGTCTCAGTAGACAGTTTAATATTTTCCCTCCAGCTCCAACCTTGAGGAGCAACCAGAATGTGGTACGACCAGTCCATTGTTACTGTTCCCAATCTCCATACGTTTCGTTGTAAGGACCAAAAATGGAGTTACCAGATTTATTCCTGGTGGGGGTGATCTTTGGATTTTGCTTATATGTGTATTTCAAGGGAAATCTGTGCTCCTGGAGTGGCTCTAAGTAGCAAGAATAATGCAAAAAGCTGAATTTTTATCGACAGTTTTTGTTATAAAAAAATTCCCTTGCCCAGGCGTCCCCGTAGCACGCATGTTTCGAAATAAACCGCCTCTCTCCCTCCCTCCGGGCTTGCCTGTCAGGACCCAGTAGCACACTCGGAATCTGCCCCAGTTCGGGCCTCTCTGGCAGCCTCGGGGTCGGGATCCAGCCAAGTGATGTCACCCCAGGAAGGGCAGATGCACTTGGAGGGAGCCCATTCTCCTGCGTTTTAACCACAAATGTCTTTTGATAACTAGTGAAATTGGCAAGCAGAATGATTAAAAACATGTGAGAGGTAACTGGATCTAAAGTTTCAAGTAGTACATATTTGAGAAGTTTTCCCCAATGTAAAAGTTGCTCTTTAAGAGCCTTAAACTAATAAAAACAAGGAAATTCCATGTTACAGCTGCCTCTGAGCCTTCCCATTTTTATTCCAGCAGTCAAATTTGACAGGTCAGATGCTGATTGGCTCTGGGACCCGTGAGCATTTAAAGCAGGAGGGAAGAGGGGAAAGCTGAGAACAGCTGGAATGGGGAGACGCACAGCTGCTTCTGAGTGCCTGGTTCATAATCCCATTTTAGTAGATCCTATTTTCTCTTCTTCTGGCTGCTGCCTGTGTTTGCTTCGTTCACTGAAGCTGATTCAAGATTCTTTCAGAAACAGTGCTTTTTTCTTTCCCTTTTATCTTGCCATCATTGCAAATTTTGCTTGGTGGCATCTGTCTTTTCAGGAGCTAAGGCCAGATGTCTCCCTCTTTGTGATCCCGTCTCCCGTCCCCTGGCCTCTTTGCTGAGGCTGCAGTGGCCTGCTTTTTTTTTTTTTAAGATTTATTCATATACCATACAGTCATCCAAAATACACAAGCAATTGATCACATTACCATCATATAATTGTTCATTGATCACCCCAATCTATTTTTTTTAACATTTTCCTTGTGCCAAAAAAAGTGATAATAAGAATAAAAAAATAATGGTGAAAAAAAAAACACCCAAATTGTCCCCCTCCTCCTGCCCTATTTTTCCTTGAGATTTTTTGCCCCCATTTTTCTACTTATCCATCTGTACACTGGAGAAAAGCAGTATAATCCACAAGGTTTTCAAAATCACCCTGTGACCCCTTGTAAGCTACACTGTCACACAGTCATCTTCGAGAGTCAAGGGTGGCCTGCATTCAGCCCCTCCTCCCTCCAGTCCATTCTTCCCATCACTGCCAGAATGATCTTTACAAAGCATTGTGGTAATCGTCCACAGCCTCTGCATCAACCGCCTGTAAAGTCCGCGTTCAGGGCTTCTGAGTAGCTGTCCCAGTGTGTCTCCCTCCATCTCCCTCCCAGCACCTTATTCTCTCTCTCAATCAGACCCCTTCCTCCCCTTTGTGCCCCAGTTGCCCACCGTCCGTAGGCCGAGCAGCCAGCCAGAGGCGGCTGCACTTCTGAGAGTGTCCGCTGCAGTGGAAGGAACTGATTTGGGTGCAGAAAACATTGCCTGTAAATCTCACCCCACTGCGGAATGGCTGTGTGATCCTGGTGGAGCTCCTTCTACCTCTCTGAGCGTCGTGTCCTCACTGGTGGAGCAGGCGAAAGAACCATCTCAGGATTTTTGTGGGGATTAGAAAAGACAGGGGATGTCAGGCATGAGTCAGTAACCTGTTGCTGTGGCTGTTTTGTTGCCTCTGCTCATTCTGCCTTCTGGAATCTTCCCTCTTTCCCTTTTCCCCATGAAGTCTCACTCATCCTCGACTGTCCGTCTCTTGCTACTTTTCCTAGAAGTTGTCCTTCTTCCTCTCAGCTCCCAGGCAGGGTGGGTATTTCGTCTGTGGTTTCCTGCCTTGTGGTTGTGCAGTCGTTCTACTACACTGTAAGCTCTTTGGGCAGCAGGGCAGTTCCTTGGCCTTTTATCCCCTCTCTTTTCGTCTTCCACAGTGAGAACAGTAGGTGCTTAGGAACAGCTTTTGACCAGTTGATAGTAAATTGACAAAGGGGCTGGGTGGGAGGAGAGCAGTTTTTTGGTGCAATTGAAAAAAGACGTCCCATGCGAGTGATGCTGTTGGCTTCCTTTGGCCATCGTGTCGCATAAATGTGCCTTTACAAACTCTGTCCAACAGTCTCCAAACTGGACATGTCCTTTCTCCTGAGTGTCTTTGGGATTCGGAAGGATTCTTCCCCATCCCATTGGACCTCCCTAATCCAGGCCCACATACTGGGATTTAACTGCTGGGGAGTTTGTGTAGCTCCTTCACTATAATGCAGGTGCGTAGAAGTCCAGTAAAATCCATTAAGCAGACCGCTGAAGGATTGCAATGTAACTAGCAGTAAACCAGGGAATCCTTTTTTGTTTCAGCTCTTGTTTAAAATCTTGATAAAAAATGTGGGTATGCTTTCCAGAATTAGTAAGTGGAGTATACTGGAGATAATTGATTGTTTTTGTTTTTGATGATTGAAGATCCTGATTATCCTTCCGGATCTGTGGCAGCATTCCCTTTATATTTGCATTTTCTTAGAAGAACACAGCATTCACTGGCATAGAAGGCAGGGGTACACGTGGGCCCAGCACCCCAGCCCAGCAGCCCCCGTCTTTCATTGTGTTTCACTCCTTGTGACATCTATCCGTGATGGAATGACAGTGGGCAGAGAAGTAGCTGGAGAGGGTGACCGAGGCTGCTGTGGGCAGAGCTGCTTCCAGCATCTGGGGCTCTGACTGGTAGGGGTGGAATGGAGGTGGGGGTGGGGTGGGGGCGGGGGCGAGAGCCAGGGAGGTGGCCTTTTTGTAGATTAGATTGTGCTGGGAGCTGCCGCCATCCCCCCTCCCCCCCGCCCCCATCCAGATCAGAATCCTCCCCCCCCCAGCCCCTCGAGAAGAGGAGCGACACACAGAGCAGAGAACAGAAGGTATAGATAGATGCCACTCCTGGGCCAAAACAGGCGGCCGTCATTTTTGCCAAGTTTGATAGAGAAAAATCTCCTTGATGTCTGTGTAATTAAGAACTGACATCCAGAGTTAGAGAAAAACAGATGAAGAGAACCTGTACTTGGAGCCGTCACAGGCTGAGAGGACACTTTGTAGTTGGCGTTTCCCACTGCAAGGACCCCCACCCCTAGCAAGCCCCTGTGGGTGAGGCACTGGGGGCTCTGCGGAGACCGTGGCTGAACGGGGGCCCCCCCTGCCACGGCAGATCTTGGGTGCGTAGGGAACTGCCCTGGCTGAGGGTGCGGGAGGCAAATAGATACCAGAAAGCCATCGTGCGGTAGTAGTCGTTTGTTGTAATTGCCCTCGATCGTTGTCCTCGCCCACCCTTCAGTGTGAGTTTAGACAATTATCACTGTTTAGCGAGCATCACCAAGTCTGAGTTAAGGAGCCCCTCCAGTTATTTTTCAGAAAACTCTCTGGAGAGAGTGGAGTCCAGCTGCTGATTGGAGCCACCATTCCAGTGTCCAGAGTGGGCAGATCGGCAGCAGCACTTACGGGGCAGCTCCGGGTTGGCCCTTTGCTTCCTTGGGTGCCCATCGCGTCCAGCACAGCCAGGGCTGAAAGTCTTGAGGGTGGAAACGGCACCTTTGGACTCGCGTTTCTGTTACTGGCCTGGGGTCCTCCCGCAGCGTGACCCGGGGGTGCTGAGATGCAGATTCCCCGAGCACGATGCTGGGAGAGTGCGCGGGAGCCGGGGCGCAGTCACTCCCTGCCACACGGGAGGCGCCCTGCCGGCCACCTGGTGGCCCCAACCCTCTGCCAACGGCAGGATGTTGGAAACCTTGCTCGCCGAACACCGCCTCAGAAACCTCGAAAATTAACTGTAGAAACCAAATCGAAGCTGGTTTCTGATGTGGCGTTTCCTGGCCTGACACGGGCTCTTGGAATGAACTTGCTGGGTCGTTGCTAGATGTCTGTTACCAGTTTGGTTTTCCCCAGGAGTCGCTTGGCATCTGTTAACTTTTACTCATAAAGTCTGGGCCAAAACATTTTTGAGAGCTTTTTGGAGTTTTTATTTGCTAATTAAAAGGTGAGAAGGGAACAGCCACAGGTAGAGTTAGTTCTAGTGCAAGCCACAGCTGTGATTTAAAAAAAAAAACCTGACACTTTCAAAATGAAGTTATTAGCACTTCACCTATAACTGTGATAGCTTTTAACTTTCGTGATCTGCCTCTTAGGCACCACCTCCCCACCCTGTAGTTTACCAAAAAGGGGGCTGAGTGAGGAAGTTGGAGGAGACTTGATCCTTGCAGAAGATAATAATAACGACTACCATTTGTGTGGAACTTTCAAAATAATGTTGTTTTTCTTATTCTTTATGTCTTGCTTACACCAAAGAAGTGGGGTACAAGGTGGGTGGTTTATTTTACAGATGTGGAAACTGGGGTACAGGGCACCTTGGTGACTCGTCCAAACCCCTGTTAGTGAGCTAGGAGAAGAGGGTGAAGCCAGGCTCAAGCCTGGTCCACTGGGAAATCCCCTGCTGCTTCCTAAACTCGGTTGTGCCCGGGATGGGTGGCTTAGCTCTGGGGAAGATGGGGCAACATGAAAAATCAAATAGTGCCGGGTCACACGTCTTGTCCCACTTGGAAAATAATTAAATAAAACACATGCTGGTTGTGAAAACTGTCCACAGCCAGTTGCCCACAAAGCCCAGTTATATTCTGAACAACCCCCAAATCGTATGTGTTCTAGTGTGCACGCCCTGGGTGGTTTGTTTTGATTCACAGCCCATGTGTGCACTGGCAGATGTTTGTGTCTGGGATAGCCCAAACAGAGAGCAGGCACTGCAGGGGTGCCGGGTGGTTTTACCAGGCAGGGTTTTCCCGGAAGAAGTGGAAGGAACCTCTGCCAGAGGGGCTGGTGCCCCAACAAATCGATTCCTGCCAAACAATAGAAATAAATATTTTCAACAGACAGAAATGTTGGCTCCTAAAGTATTCAAATTAAAGGCTGATTTCTGAAACAAATACTTTAGGAGGAAAATATTTACCAGTGTAGATGAGATCAGGGTTATTCCTCTTGGCAGTAGCATAATTATTTTTGAGCCTAAAGCACAACTGTTTCCCCGTCCCTGCCTCATTTTTGCCTGATGACCTTGCCTCCCATTTCCTGGAGAAAAGAGAGTGTGGGGAAGAGGGGGTGGCGCAGTTTGCTGCAAAGAGGCTCAGCTCTGGAGCTGCACGGATCTGCATTCAAATCTTGCCTGGGTCCCTTATTGGTGTGACTGATTGTCAGTTAGCTCAGTCTGTGAAATGGGCAGCAGTGTCTGCTTCGTAGGAGTCAGTGATCGGCCCTCTGGGGTCGTTCTAGAGCCGCCCTGCCCAGTAGACCCTTCTGTACCAATGGAACGGTCAGTACCTGCGTCGTCAGGTAGTAGCCACAAGCCACGTGGGACTGTTGAGCACTTGAAGTGTGGCTGCTCCAACTGAGGAACTGAATTTTCATTTAATTTAATTTGAATTTAAATAGCCATATGTGGCTGGTGGCTACCATTTTGGACCGCGCAGTTCTGGTCACCCCATTCGCTCAGTTAATTGGTCCCCGGGTCCAATCAGCTGGTTGACAGGCCGACCCCGTGGAGATCTCGCCTTCTCTCTCTCTCCCTCCCAGTGTTCCAAACGCTGTGAGATTTCGGTGTGTGGGTTCTCTCCGACAGCCGCCTTCCATCCTGCGGCCAGGCGCGGGGCAGCTGCACAGATCGAGGCCAGTGTCCAGACATCTCAGCCAGATCAGCCTTCATGAATGTTTAAAAGTTTTCACACCTTCCCATTTGGTTTTAGAGTTTGCTCCATAACTTTTACCAAGCTCAACGAGGATAATGAAAGGTGTGAAGTCAAGGGACCCATTCCCTGGGCAGTTGTTGGCAAGGCCAGGCCACTTGGGTCTGAGCCTCGGTTTCCTTGCCTCGTAGCTGCTTCTCCCCCGAGATTGTCCCGAGGCCCATAGGAGGGGCAGACTGAGCAGTGGCTGTCCCCGTTCCCAAGGGCATTCAGAACAGCATCCCTGGCAGACCCCTTCCTTCCCATTCCGCAGTGCAGGTGCCACGGGTGGGATGGGGGCAGGAACACGGGGCCCCATCTAGGGGGCTCCCCCTCCAGGCCAGAAACAAGACAATTGGGGAGAAACCCATAGGGAACCCAGGCAAACAGGGACAATCAGACACCAAGGCTCAAACCCCAGGGGGGCTGGGATGGGGAGAGGAGGAAAGAAGTGTCCTGGGACCCCTTGGAGGTGTCAGGAGTGCCGGGGGGGGGGGGTGAGCAACTGCCACCACCTGGAGCCGTGTGTGTCTGGAAGCTGTGGCTGGCAGACCCTGTCTCGTTAGGTTTTGAGGTACGTACAGGAGAAAGCAGGCTAGAGGATGACGACCTTATCAGACTCACATTTTTTATAGTTCAGAAGTGGTCAAATATCAGCAGTTTCATGCGGCCCGACTTAGTATTTAAAGCAGAATCCTTTTTGTCGGGGAGAAAGACGTCCTTCCCTCTCGTCGTCGGATGCGCCTTCGCTTCATTATGCTTCCCCGAGACAGTCTCTCACGTCTCGCTGCTAAACAGGAGTCTAGCACGTCTTCTGCACAGTGCCGTGCTGGTTGCACGCAGCTGGCATTTTTCTCTTTGCAGAGTGGATTTTCGACGGGGTGAAAAACAACAAAAAAACCCAAAATCTCAATTCTTTCTTATAGTTTCTGAATCCCGAGGAATTCACAGAAGAAGGCTTATATGAAAACTTGGTGCACATAGCTTTCGTTAGGCTAACGTATTTTTTTTATTCAATTTTACTTTTTTGAATCGGTTCAATAAACAGAATTTTTGGTCCAAAAGTCAAAGTTCTATAGAAAAGTAGACACTGAGAAACCTTGCTCCTGCCCTGTGTCCCTTTTCAGCCGCTCCTCCCCACCCAGTCTCTCCAGTATAAGCACTTTTAGTAGCTTCTCATGGATGTGATGAACAAATCTGAGGTGTGGCCTTTAGAGGAAGAGGCCACAGAAGCAAATGTATGTGGAATTAAATTGTTCCACTTGAATTTCCTAGGCTGGGAATGAATATCCAGTCATCTCCCAGAGTCAGGAAATATTGAGCACATCCTGCTCTATTAATACTTCTTAAGAGTTAAAGGAGTGTGAGGCAATAATCTTCATGCAAGGTGGGGTCAGGTTGAACAACAAGAGGAGCAGAGAAGCTAACATTAATGGTCATCGCTCATTGTACTGGGCATTTTATCTTATTTAATCCCCACAGCACCCGATGAGGTGTGTGTCGGTGTTCCTGCTTCACAATTAAGACACGATTTTAAGTACGTCACCTGGAGTCGCAGAGCTGGAAAGGGGAGGGCCACGAGACCTGCCCACTCCACGTCTCTGGGTCAGAGAGTCTCTGCTCTTTCCATTGTTCCCCAGGTTCTTTGAATTGGAGTAAGAACAGAAACCAGACACGGTGTAGTAAGAACATATTAACTGGAAGTGAACCGGGCTTTCCCCCTGCTCTCTGTTTTTGGGAGAAAGAGACAGCATGTTGGAGAGTGAGAGGATGGTAGGAGTTTATCCTTGAAAAGCTGTTTCCCGAGTGTGCCCGCTGTTGCACCATTTGGAAGTCACTGCCCGCAGGTGTGTACAGGAGCCGTGTGACAGCAATGACACCTACCTTGGGCCCCTGGTCTCCAAGCCTCATAGGAAAGCCACCGGCGAGGTGGCGGTTCCCGTCCTACCAATTGAGACGGGCGCGGTGGCACACTCATGACGGCCGTCCACCTCGTGGGTGGTGGAGCCTATACCCAGGCCCACCTGTCGGGGCAGAAACCCAGTGCTGTGTGCTGCCCACCCCCCTCAGCCTCCCTCCTCCCGGCTCCTGGCCCCTGCATTCTCTCTCCTGTCGCAGGGGTGCCAGGGGACAGGATCCACTGGTGGGGAACCATGCTGTGAAATACAGCCCCTGCGCACCCTGAGATCTGGCCAGGAGGTTTCTTCTGCTCCTTCCACCTGAGTCCCCAAGATGGCAAAAGCCTCAAAAACAAACAAACAAACAAACTGGCCAACTACTCCATGCAGATTTTCAGCAAGGGTAGAAACACAAAGCGTTTCTCATTAACCCCCAGATAGGTAATTGCATTATAGGCCAGCCCTGGCTTGTCCACACACCCGCTTTTATGGTTCCCTGAGTCTGAGGCCACGGGGAGTGACAGATGTGGGGAGCTCCCTTCTCTTGCACCCTGCCCAGCCAGCGTCTGCCAGACGCTTCCTGCATGCTGGGCCCTGAGCTGGCCTCTCCCTGCCCTGGGAAGGATAGGTAGTGCTCCCTGCCACGGGTGTCCCTCCCAGAGCGCCCCGCAGTGAGTGCCGGGATGCTGTCCCACGGCAGATCCCTGCTGGGAGGCATCTCCCCCTGTGGGAAGTACAGTCAGAGTGTAACTTCAGACCCACGCGGCTGTCCTCACAGAGCAGAACACCAGAGCCGTGGTTCAGATTTGCATCACACAGTGGGGAACAAAGGACTGTGAGCGGGACAGTGATGGGTAAGGATTAAGTATATGAAAAAGCATTTTTGGTAAGTAATAGGATCAGACCGAGTTCTCTATTCAAACATAAAATAAGTGAAGGTATTCACATTTGCTTCGGGAATTCTGCAAGGCTCTTTAAAATAGAGACCGTTGTCAGCCCATGTAGCTGTGATGGAAGAAAATGAGTTTCCCGGAGTACTGTGTAGAAGTACCTTTCTGGAAATAAGGTGTTCATAAGTTCTTATCAGCCCTTCAAAGCCTATGTTTCATTATAGGGGAAAAATGAGAGTGAAAAATTAAAGTTTATTTTTTAGGTGTAGACAGTACATTTCCATGCTCAAAATTCAAAAGTTACAGAAAAATAGTGAAAGACCCTGCCCCTTCATTTTCCTCCCCAGGGTAAAGATGTTACCAGTATCTTGTGTTGCTTTCCAGAGGTGCACAAGCAATTTATCTCTGCATGTATGTGGGCATTCTGATCTCTGCTCATGGACATATTTTGGGGAGGTGGTTTTTAAATTTCCAGTTAAACATAGCTATTTCCAAATCAGCCCAGCCCACCTCTCAGCAGGTCCATTAACCCCCTCCATGCCACAGCTGTGCTGGCCGCTGCCTACAGGCTCTGGGCAGGCTCCTGGTTCATCTGGACCCCGGTTTCTTCGTCTGTGACAGCACCACCCCTTGGTTTGTCATGTGGCACTTAGTGCCCCGTGCCCAGTGCACACTGAGGGAAGGATGGCTAAGAGAGGGCAGTGGGATAGAACCTGTCCCGTCCACCAGCCCCAGCTAAGATAGGTATCTTTGGCGAAAACTTGGAGCCCTTCCTTTCTGGGAGTGTTTTGTCCCTTTTTTAATGCCTTTCTTGGTGTATTCCATGGCCTTTCTGTTGCTCTTTCAGGCTGCCTCTTGACTTTGCCAAACTGGGGGCATCTGGGGTCAGGGTCGGCTTCTTTTTAGTCTGTGCGTCCCTTGAGTCCCCACCCTGGTTGGGAGTTTGGTGGCAGAATGAATTCTGGTCAAGCATGAGATGGAGCATTTACCGTGCCACTACTTGGGATATTCCTTATCTCCAGAGAAGGGAAGTCACCTGCCCCAAACCACCCAGGCCGCTAAGGGGGGCTGGATTTCCATCTTCAGGTGTCTGTGGTGGGTCCAAGGATGGCTGGGGGTGGGCTCTGGCCCATCACCCTGCTCCAAGCCGGAAGAGCTGCCATTATTCATAACAGCTCTGTGGCTGGAAACAAAATGAAAAATGGTCTGAGGACCACCCCGTGCAGACTGCTTAGTCTTCTCTAAGAATAAAGCCATTTTCATTTCTTGATTAGTTTGACACATAATCTCCAAAGAAACATCAGATGAACTAACTCACTCTTTGGATTAAAGTTATGGGTAAGAAAAAGAGAGTAATTTGGTTGCGTGGCAGATGCTGTTGGCTTTGGGCGTAAAGGCGCGTCTCAGCGACAAGGGTGGTACTGTAGGGCCCCCCCCCCCCGGTTTAAAACAAGCAGCTGGTACGCACGCTTTAAAAAATGAGCAATTCCAAACCAACCATGGACGTTATTAAAGGACTCTTGTTTCATGTGGGGCGAAAATGTCCCTGCAGTTTCTTTTAAATAGGCAGCTACACGGTGGTTTTTAATTTTTTAGACTGTTAATTACTTGGCTGTGAAGCCAGAGTTCAGGCACAGAGAAACTTAAAATGTGCAGTGCTCTGCCCTTCGAAGAGCTGTCGGGAATGGAGAAAAAGCATCTCAGAAATTATGGTCAGTGAGGGAAAGAGGGTTGCAGTCACGTGTGGCTTTTTGGAAGTCCACCGGTTTCGTGAAAAGAGGTGTGCCCACGTGCATGTAGCCGTCCTTCCCCAGCTGAGGGAAAATGCCAGCACCTGAGCAGGCTGGACCCTGGACCCACCTGCCCCCCCATCCTGGGGGGAGGGTGAGCCCAAGGGCCTGCCCTTTGCCGCACAGGAGCTTTCTGAGGAAGGGCCCGAGCTCCGGCTGAGGCCGCGGCACCCAGGCCTCTCCCGTGTGGAGTGGCCTTTCCAGAGTCAGCACCAGGGGCCTGGCTGCAGGTGGCGCACCGTCAGTGCAGCCAAGCGAACCGTCCTCGCTTCTGGATGCGGGGATGGGCACGGCCTGGCGAGTCCCAGCGTGCAGTCACCTGCTCCCCTGTGAGCTGGGCCGGCCACCTGGCAGCCAGTGGCTACGCCGGGGCTGGAGCCAGGCCCCTCTGGTTCGCAGACAGAGGTCTTTCCACCGGACCTCGCCAACTCCACATGTCAGCTGCCCCATAGTGACTTTGAAAGAGTAAAACCACACTTTCTGCATGTAAGGGCCTGTCCTTGTAATGCGTTTTCTCAGTAAAATCTCCAGCTCTTTTGGCCTGGGTGGAAGTGCCAGGCCCAGAGCCTGTAGGTTTGCTGCCGGCCTTGAGTGCTTACCGTTAGTCAGACCTGGGCCTTCTGTGTTTGCAAAGGGGCAATAGTTCTAACTAGTTCTGCTGCTGCCCTTCCTTTCCTCGGGAGACTTCTGGCCGGGCCGAGGGGTGTTTTCTGTGACAGCCCTGAGACTGGCCACTGGGCATGTTGTGCAAGAAACAGCTGTTGTTTTCACAGAGGATGTGCTCGTTGCACTTGTTGAATCACCAGAGGGGTCCAGAGGTCGCCTGCCCTGGCCCCTGCCCTCGGGGCCCGTGAGCATACAGGTCGGGACCACCAGGGGCTGTGGGTCAAACGATGTGGGGACAACACGGTGTCAAATACACTTATATATTGTTCGTATATGTACTTTCACATTAGCAGGACTTTAAAAATCAGTATGTATAATTGGGACTGGCAGTTTGATGTGCTGAGCCCTCCATCATGGGACTTGCCCTTATGAAGCTCGTTAGTGCAAAGGAGAGGCTAAACTTGCATATAATTATGCCTAAGAGTCTCCCTCTGAGTACCTCTTTGTTGCTCAGATGTGGCCCTCACTCTCTCTCTAACTGAGCCACCTTGACAGGTGAACTCACTGCCCTCCCCCCCTACATGGGACCCGACTCCCAGGGGTGTAAATCTCCCTGGCAATGCAGGATATGACTCCCAGGGATGAATCTGGACCCGGCATCGTGGGACTGAGTGTATCTTCTTGAACAAAAGGGGGATGCAAAATGAGACGAAATAGAATCAGTGGCTGAGAGATCTCGAATGGAGTCGAGAGGTCACTCTGGCGGACATTCTTATGCACTATATAGATAACACCTCTTAGGTTTTAATGTATTGGAATAGCTAGAAGTAAATACCTGAAACTACCAAACTCCAACCCAGCAGTCTGGACTCCTGAAGATGATTATATAATAATGTAGATTACAAGGGGTGACAGTGTGATTGTGAAAACCTTGTGGATCACACCCCCTTTATCTAGTGTATGGATGGATGAGTAGAAAGATGGGGATAAAAACTAAATGACAAATAGGGTGGGATGGGGGGATGGTTTGGGTGTTATTTTTTCACTTTTATTTTTTGTTCTTATTCTGATTCTTTCTGATGTAAGGAAAATGTTCAGAAATTGATTGTAGTGATGAGTGCACAACTATATGATCATACTGTGAACAGTTGATTATATACCATGGATGATTGTATGGTATGTGAATATATTTCAATAAAACTGAATTAAAAAAAATCGGTATGTATTAACAGTTTACCAAGTAATAATCCACACACAGTAAAACGTTCACAAGATATATACGGAAGAGCAGGCCCCCCTTCCTCAGAGCCAAGCAGTTACCAGTCTCTTCTGTATCTTTCTAGAGAGAGATAACAAAGCATACGCAAGCATATGTAGGGCTACTCTCTCAAACACTTTGTTCCGCACTTTGATTTTTATGCTTAAATAGATCCTGCAGGGATGTGCCAGTTGCTATTGCCGGACATTTAGACGGTTCCTGATTATTTATTTATTTTGCCATTTGCGAGCTTCTGATGCCTTTCAGATGTGGGGCCTCCTTTCTGCATGGGACCGATGGGGACTCGGGGCCGAGGTCCCTGTGTTTCGGGCCCCGTCTCCACCTCCCCTGCACATGGTAAAGCCCCTTGCTTGTGTGCCATTAGATTTGACACATGGAGGCTAGGCAGACTCGGCATAATAAAACGGTATTTGGCTTATGCTTAATCCCATCTCCACTCTTCGAGTTGCCTCCACAGCCTGAGAACCCCTTAGTGTCCTTCAAAAGGATTTGGTGGGTTTTCTTAAGGGATCGGTCAGAGACCAAGAGCCTTAAATCCCATCCAGCCAGAGGCTTGGGGCTATGGCTGTGGCTGCTCAGCCCGTCCGCCTCTCTGTGCCCATCTGTTTCTGCTGTGGCGGATGCCAGTGCAGCAGTAAGTGGGAGACCCCTATGGTTTCTCATGTTGCCCTACATATGTCTGAGAGAATGTGGGCACAGGAGTGGGTGACCCCTGGAGAGTCCCTGACTGCCAGCAGCAAGCTGCCATGGGGCGCTGGCTGCACAGCCCCATGTGGAAGGGGGTCTGCCTCCCACAAGGGTCTGATGGAGGCATGGCCCTCTGCAGCCCTCCGAGGCCCACCGTGGTCCTCTGTGGCCCTCCACAGCCCTCTGCCACTCTCCGTGGCCCACTGTGGTCCTCTGTGGCCCTCCGCCACCCTCTGTGGATCTGAGGTGCAGAGAGGGTCCTGCAGCCACATGCTCTTCCGCCACCCCCTCCGCGTTTCCCCCACTCCCCCCACTGGGGTTGGGGCTGGGACCCCACGGTGGCCTGGGCACCCCCAGCATCCAGCACCTCACCCAGCTCCCCCACCCCCAGCCTTCCACGTGGTGGAGGAAACAGGGGCCCTATCAAAAGCCTGGGTGCTCTCTTTTTGTTTTTCTTGAAGTTTTCTGTGTCTGTGTGTGATTGGAATGAAACACCAACTTTTTCTGTTGTTGTCATATTTCAATATTGGCTTTTTTCCTCCTTCTTGAAGTCTCCTTTTATAACTTCTGCTACTGCTTAAATATAGATGTCTAAGTCCTCCTCCTTCCCAGATTGTTGATATTTTTGAGAGCCTTCTGCTTATCTGTGATTGCTCTCTCTCCTCTCTCTCTCCCCCCACTTCAGCGCCTGGGTTTTGGTTGCTCTTTTTTCCCTGCCTTCACTTCACTGGGATGTGTTTCAAATGTGGTCTATCAAAATGTTCAGTGTTTCCCTCTCTGCTGCAATAGCTTTGACATCTGTTCTTGAATTCTAGCCCACATTATTCTTTTGGGCCTGTTTGCCCAGAATTCGCTTCAATGCTAGAAATAATAAAAGGGAGTGTGTGGTGTGGAGGGTCTCTCTCCTGTTCCCCCATTTTATCTCCCCCATTTTTAAACCTTCTATGATTCCAGGGTGACGGCTCCCTGGCTTCACTTGGTCCCCTTCTCTGGCTTATACGAGGGTGCCATGGGCCGGCCGTGGGATAGGAATGGGGTGTTCGGCAGTGGGTGGGAAGGTGGGTAGGCTGCAGACTAGTTCAAAGGCTTCTGCCAGAATGGAAGACGGAGGCAGGTGGGAGCTCGTGGGGTGGGTGGGAAGGATGCCCCCAGCTTCTGTGGTGTCTGTGGAGGGATGTGTCGCCCCGCCTCGCCGTTCAGCCTTTGGGTCGGGCCTTGCTCTGCTCTGCTGCGGGCTGATGGTTCGTACCATTGAGGAACCGCTCGGAGCAGCTTCCTGTAATCCTGAGCAGGGTGAGCCGGTGTGTGCCGTCCGTAACCAAAGCTGCTCAGCACGAGAGCTGGCCTCTTGGTGGCTGCAGAAACGTGTCCTTGTGCCCCTGCGGCCTGCCTGGGGCACCCTTCTGGGCCCATCTGCTCCCGGCTCATTTGAACAGATCCTCTTGGCAAGTCCTCCCAGAGCTGGCCACATGGAGCCGAGCTCGACACCCTCGGCTCCCGACAGGTCCTCTCACACGGAATCCAATCCTGGGGTGGTTTCAGGGATTCGGTCCAAGTACAGTGGTTTGAAGGCAACTGCTGTTTCCAGGTGCCTCCTTTTGGAAGTTTGTAAGATACTGGAAATAACGAATTATTCTTGGAATTTATCTCTTAAAGGTCTTTCTTGGAAATAAATAGCAGGTTAATTTCAGTGGTACCTAACTTGGAGCTTGGCCCATAGTAAGCTCACAGTACACATTGGTTGAAAGCAAATCAAGCCTTACTGCCAGGACTCTAGGCCTTTGCTGTCGAAGGGCAGCCAAGCCGGAGGCCCCCATCAGAAACACCGAGTTAAACAGAAGGACCAGAGCACGGAAACACAGCAGAGAGAGACACCTGTTGAGAATGGAAACGGAGCAGCTCTGGGGAGAGGTGTCATTTGGGCCTTGACCTCACTCTGGGTTTAGCAAAGAAAGATGTCTCTGCATGTTTCATTACAGAGACACGGTCACATTGTGATGTGTGTGTTGATGCAGAACACGTCAAGGCAAGCGAGTTGGGTTTTCTCGAACCAGTCCCTGCGGGATGGGTGGGAACCAAGTGGTCTCGTTAACTTCCCTCCTGCTTAGCCCCCACCCCTCCTCTGCCAGTGCGTGGCCCACCCCGGAGCCGCTGGGGTCCATCCCCAGTGTTCCGGTCAAGTGCAGATGCTCTCGTCTCTGGTGCAAAGTGCAATGACAGTCTCATTTACCATTCTCGTTTCTCATGACAGAGAGAACTCGATGCCACCGCAACAGTATTGGCGAACCGACAAGATGAAAGCGAGCAGTCCAGGAAGCGGCTTATCGAACAGAGCCGGGAGTTCAAGAAAAACACTCCAGAGGTGAGGCAGGGCTGCTGTCTGGAGCTGGCAGAGGGGGTTGTCATTCTAGTACATTCTCAGAAGGCATTTCATAAACATCTCGTTTCATTGGACGCATGTGTGGCACATGCTCCAATTCTGTTTTTCATTTGTCCCCAGTCTCCCACTCTTGCCTGATGCGAGCCAGCTCCTCAGCTGTGGTAATGTCTGAATTGATAGGTTGCTTGGAAAATTAAATCCTGAGCTTATTCCAAATGCAGGTGTTGAACAAGCTGGGTATAGAAGAGTGCATGGCTAGGTGTGCAGAGATGTAAGATCTTGGAGCCCATCCCAGCCTTTGACCCCCGAGCTCAGTACCCAAATTACACCACCCAGAGGTCTCTAAGGGGGGGGGGGGCATGAGTCTGAGGATACGGTCTGGCGAAGGGGCCCCAGAGGTGAGCCAAGTAAAGTGCCAGAATGTCACGCGCATTTGGGGTGAGCAGGATGCTGGCACACCCCGTAAAGCAGACATGTAGTCTGGTAGTGTCCTTTCGACAGCCTGTACATTTCTCGAAATATGCTTTAAAGGGCACTGGAAATGTGCTCTTTACGCGTTCCTATTTTTTTCTTATAACAGCGTGTTGGATGGACAGTTGTGAGTTGCTGGGGCAGCATTTTCCTGGTCTGTTTACCGGGTCCCTCATTCCCTTCATCCCTATCAAAGGCTCAGTAAGAGAGAAAAGGACACTAGAGATTCAGACGCTGAGAGGACATGGGAACTTCTTTCAGGGCAGCTTCTGCCAGCTTGGCCTCCGGTGGTTTTTGTGCCTTGGTGCTCAGCCCACACCCAGGCCTCCCAGACCCTTCACCTGGGTATCAGCACCCTGTGGCTACACCAGCTCCCAGGCCTCGGGCTTTTCCCATGGCTCTCAATGCTTCCATGTGGGACCCGGGAACAGGCTGGGAAGAAAAGCTGCTTCCTGGGAGGGAAGCCCCTAGCTCTTACAATTCTTGAAAAATGACGTGTGAATCGAAGTTTTTAAAGTGGACTCGATTCAGATGTTTCCACGGAGCTTGCTGTTTGAGGGAGGGCTATTGTAAATCATTTTGGAAAACAAATTATTATCCCTCTGTTTTCAGAAGAAATATTTTGGGAGAAAGCATGGAGCACGGGAGAGAAAGGGGCACTCCAGGCAGACTGACCCCTAGAGGGTTTCAGATCCTCGGCCCATGACTTACCCTCTCCACCCCACTCTGCCCTTGAATGTGGATCTTGCATGTTTTCCACACTGAAAAGACAGGTCATAGTGAGGATGCTTGGGGCCTGCTGCCGTCTTTATAGCATTGGGGTGGGGGCGGGGGCAGAGGGCTGCTCTCCATGTTCATTGTTGTTATGAACAAAGACAGAAGAAGGAGAGGAGCCAAAAGACGGCACCTCCCCTTCTCACTGCCTTCTCTCAGGCTGCTTTAGAGCAGACCTTCGCGGAGAGTCTAACTGTGGGGCTTTCCAGGCTCTCCTCCTGGACTCAGTTTCCTCAGGTCACCCTCCACACACCTCTCTTGCTAATTTCTCAGCACCATTCCAGTAACCAGCCATCGTCAGCTGTCCTCAGTTCTCACCTCTCGCCCTTAGCGCAGGGAAAATCCTTGGTCACCATATAGCCAGAGATTTCCGTAGAAAATCTAAAAAATAGGGGCAAGGCCTTCCACCCAGTTATGGAGGCAACAGACCACACATAGGTAAATATAATAGGCCACATGGTAAGTGCCAAGAAGAAGATTAAGCCAAGAACCGGATTCCTAGACGTTCCTCTGGAGTCCCAGACCCTTCGTCAGCTGCTGAAAGCAAGTGCCAGGCAAGGGGTGGACGTGCTTCCCGTCAGCTGCCTGTGGATAAATGCTGATCGAACTGCACTGAGCGGTGTCCTTTTGACACCAAACAGGACAGGCCTTCTCCTGCAGAGACAGGAACCAGCTCACACAGCTTGGGTTGAATCCGTGGTCAGTTACTTGAAGGATTCCAGCCTTAAAATTTGTATTAACCCCAATAAGTGGAAGACGCTTGGGGTGATGGCAGCCTCCTTGGTAAACAGCATTTGGGGCATTTCTTTGTATGGCACATTTTGCAGATGTCTTGCATCGAGAAGGAACATCTTGGGGCTCGTTCCCTGCCCGGCCTTTTCCAGGTGGTGGAGGATGCTGTGCAGTTGGGTTTCTTCCCTGCAGGAGAGTCTTAGTGCAGTAGGGATTTCCAGGGAAGTGTGAAGGGGTGAATCCACTGGCAGCGTGCTGCTCTGGGTGGCTCCTGTTTCATTTTTTCTCTCTGGGACAGTCCTCGGACACCGCCAGGCTCACTCACACCCCCAGCCAGGATCTTCTGCTTGGGGCCAGTTAAGGTCAGAGAGTAAGTGGGGGCAGGTAGCTGCAGCTGAGGCCCTGGGGGTGCACTGAGGGGCTCCAGCAATGCATGCAGGGTGAGTACAGGGCCGGAGGATCATACTGGGCTGCTGCTTTGCTCGAAGTCTCTGTCCAGAGCCGCCACCCCGACAGCACTCATGTTATCTAGCTCTGCTGCCGGACATATTGTTAAGTAACCGAAGAAACAGATGACCATTTCTGTAGAGCTCACATTTGTAGAAACTAGACGTGTACAAAGGAAGGCTGCTCAGAGCTTGTGGTGATGGATAAACAGCTTGGCTTGTTGGCGGGAAAGGCATGGTCCCCTGTTACAGACCCAGCCACCACAGTCCTCGCTGGCCACACGCTGTCGGCCTGGTAGCCCCCGGGCCCCCTTCTTCAAGGGCAGCCAGCGCAGCAGGCCCAGGACCGGCCATGCTTCTTAGTGCATGGTGCCAAGTGCATCGACTGTTGGTGAAATGTTGAAGCCCCGCTTTGTTCTGATAAAGGAGAGAATTTCCTCCCAGTGTCTCTTGAACGTCTGCTGTGTATGATAGATGGTACGAGGGAAAGCTCATGGTGAATGAGGTGTGGTCTTGCCCTCAAGGGGCACATCTTCACTGGACGGCCACCACCTGGGGGTGACGGGAGGAAGCCCACGTCCAGGAGGCAGAGGCTGGGGTGCCTGGGCAGGTGAGTGGAGGGTGAGCTGTGCGACCACAGGGGCTGTCTCAGGCAGGAGAGAGCACAGGAGCACAGAGGTGGGTGCGAGTGTGGCCAGAGCCCTGACTCTCTGCACTGGAATAACTTATTTTTAAGTTTCAGTTTTATGTCATTAGCTTAATATATTTATGGTCACTTGATAGTATTGCTTATGTCTTTTTTTCTAACTGGAAAATGCACGTAACATTATGTTTGCCATTGTGACCCTTTTAAAGAGTACAGTTCAGTGGGCAGTCACCGTGTTGTGCAGCCGTCACCACTGTCCGGTTCCAGAACCTTTCCTGACTGCACGCGGATGCCCCACACCCCATATAGCGGTTGTTCCCACTCCCCTGCTTGTGTCTTTTTAAGCCAGAAACTGAACTTAATTTAAAGGGGATTGCACTTACTCTGTGAAGAAAGTTTTATGAGTTTCTCTGAATCAAACACGAGATCCATTCAAAAAATATATATTGTGTCTTTTTTATTTTCTAACTAACCATCAGTTTCTTGTTGCATTAATAATCGACAGCAGAAGTTGAACAGAATAGGCTGCTGGGCATTTGTGGTTTGTATTGCTTTCCACATTGACTATTGCAGGCGATCTACTGGCCCGGTGTCTTTGGGCCAGCTAGGTGACCTCTGAAGTCCCAGCCGGTCATCTGTGAAAGCATGAGCTGCTGAGGCCATCCTCCTGGGCAGCCATGGGGTGAGGTGTGATGCCTGCCGTGTTGCTTTTAGTGTTAACTCAGAACATGTTCCATGGAATGTGCTCGATGCAGTTGATTTCTGTGCCTCAAAACGAGCTCAGAAACCTCAAAACAAACATTACAGTTCGTTTCATCTTAAAGAATTCCAGAAGTTAGTTTGTAAGAACACTTACTTTGCAGATATTATCGAACTCCTTTCACATGCCAGACAGTTTTATCCCCGTGGGTAAAATCCTATCCCTTTCTTTAAAATGTTCATCTTTCTTATCAAGCCAATAGAATTTATGATATAGCACGTTAAATGCTGTGACCCTGTAAGTGGAATCCTCTAGATGCAAACTTGCCCAGAGAGACACTGTTAAATAATTGGTGGGAAAGTTCTCCAGCTTAGGCCTCATCTACCTCAGAAACCCTTCGGAAAAATAAGCAGTTCTGCTTTTTGAGCCTTGGGTCTGTGTTTTTTTTAAACAGTTTTATTCACACACCATGCAATTAATCCAGAGTGTGCAATCAGTGGCTCTCAGTATAATCACAGAGTTATACATTCATCACCACAATCAATTTGAGAACATTCTCATTGCTCTGAAATAAAAAAATCCCATATCCCTTATACTCCCCTATTATTGACTCTTGGCTGTGGTATACTACCTTTTACAGCCGATGAAAGAGTATTACAATGTTACTGTTAACTATAGGTCTTAGTTTGCATTAATTGTATTTTTTCAAATATAGCACCCTATTATCAACAGCTTGTAATGGTGACATACTTTTGTTCTAGTTCATAGAAGAACTTTCTTATGTTTGTACAATTAACCACTGTCATTGTCCACAACAGGTTTCGCTAGGTTACACAGCCCCATGTTTTGTCCTCGAGCTTTCCTTCTAGCGACGTACATGACCCGACTTCCTCTTGCAACCACACTCACCCTCAGAGTTGTTAGTTACACAGCTACAGTGCTACCATCACTTCTATCCACTTCCAAACATTTACAATCAACCTTAATAAAAATCCCATACACATTGCGCATCTTCTGCCCATTCTCTCCCTTCTTCCTATCTCCTGGTAACCTATCCTGTAGGTTTTAACTCCCAGTTTGCTCCTTATAATTAGTTCATGTTAGTGAGACCAGACATAGTTGTCGTTTTGTGTCTGTGTTCATGGAGCCTGGTGGCGTGAGAACTGTGCGTGTGGCCTGGGCCTTGCCCCCGCTCCCACACATACCAGGGAATTTTTCTCAACCTTCCCATTTGCCTCTTGCTTTTCCATGGCTTTGACCAGAGATCTGAGGTGCAGCCGAACTGTCGGTTTCCTGGGTGTGATTCTAGCGGTGATTTCAGCGGTGCTCTCCTGAGCTGTTGAAGGTCAGGAGGCCCTTTAATGCCCCAGACGACCCCTGTGTTTATAGAGCTGACTGCATGTGGGAACCCAGGGCCGTGAAACGCGCACCCGTGGCCAGCATGGAGCCAACTCCTTCCCGCCTCTGACTGGGCAAGGTGCTGATACATCTTTCTTGGGTCATTCTGAGCCATTTCCCATCAGGGACTACAAAAGAGATAGCTTTATGTCTTTATTGTCCTACATGGAATGACTTTTCCATTTAGTAAACTTTAAAGTTTGCTCTTCAGAGCAACATTTGTCTCAGGGATCTCACAGCAGCTGCTCGACAGCACGGGACTCGAACCCAGGCTGCCCGGCTCCCAAGCCTGCTTCTTACCCACTGGGCCGCGCAGCCTCCCAGACACACTTGGTGCAGCGGAGGCCCTTCGTGTTTTCGGGGGATGCTTTCTGTGGGACCTGCACGTGGGAGCTCAGTGAGAAGAGTGGCTTCAGGGCCCGAGGAGGCTGGCGAGGCCTCTTCCCTTGAGAAACCACCAGGCTAACCCAGTCCGCCCACAGCGTTGGCTTCTTGTAAGGACCACGCTGTTGGAGAGCGATGCTTGACCCAGAGAAGCATCCTTGGGGGCTGGACTTGCTTCCAGAAAGAGCACAGGGATGCTTTTGTTGGGTTCTGACTCTTTTCAGTCAGGGAAGAGCCGTCCTCATTTACAGAGCAGAGAGACAAGGAGAGCCACCGACCCGAGGTGTGCTGACTTTACCATGAAACCGTTCTTGGGACTCGTTTTGGGCCATGCCAGCGTGTCCGGCTCCTACCCAGAATGTTTCTTAGGAGTCTGTTTAAGACTTTTATTAGTTTAATTGATGTTTCCTGTAAAGTGGACCTCACCTGTTCTGTAAAGAAAACCAAGCTGCGGTTCAGGGGCTCTTCGGTTGTTTTTTTCCCCAATGTACTTCTGCCTCAGCTTTTCTTGACCTCTGGGGCATCAGTGCCACCTCGTCCACTCCGCTGACCGTCAGTTTCTGTTGTTTACATCTGTCCCTCCCAAGTGTGTGTAGCTCCTTTCTTGTGTCACTGTCTCTTGCTCCTGTCGTCATTGGCAGAGCTGAGCTTCAGCCCCGACCACTTGCGCCCAGCTGCCCGGTGACCGGACGGAATGTCCCTTCCCTGCCCAGCTGTCTCCAGCTGGGAAAGGTGGGCCCAGGGTGTGACATCGGCCCCAGCCCCCGCAGCCCTGACTCCTGAACCAGCGGGCCCGCTTTGTAACAGGGAACGTCCTCTTTACTGCTGTCCCAGCTGCTTTTTCTGAGTGGGCCAGAATCTTAATTTGTCCTTCTATTGCAGACTAAAGTATTTTTCTTATTTCTGGGCAACAGTTAGAAAAAACCAGTTCTGGAGAGCTGTCTTAAGAAATGACGCAGAAAGAAGTCTTGTACATCCTTGACGTGAGCTAGATTGGTCGATTCCTTCTGGACATGGTGGGGGGTGTGTGGGGGAGGTGAGCTCCCCCTTCTTCAGGGGAGCCCACAGTTACTTCTGTGCACTGGTCGGGAAGACAGAAAGTTGAGGGCCGGCACCATCTTGTTTATGTCAGCTCCTCACTTTTTGCCAAGGTAAGAGGGACAAAAGGACGTACTCGCCAGAAAGACTTGAGGGCTCTGTTTCCACTCCGTGTGAGAGGAGGCGCTGGAGGGATGGGTCAGGGAGTGGAGGGTGGTAATATAGCTAAGGCCTGGGTCCAGATACGTTTAGTCACTGCCTCAGTGGCCTTTATATAGGCACTGCAGTGAGTGACTCAGCCTGGAAAAAAGACCGTCACTTAAAAGGAAAGCTGCGACTCCCATGGCCCCATTGTGCCCGGGTGACCCTGGGACTGCATGTCTGGGGCTCCAGGAGCCTCCCGCCAAGGCGCCCACAGCCCACCTGTCCCTGCAGGGGTCCTGGGCAAGCTAGGTAACTTGCCTGAGCCTCTTGCTTTTTTTTTTTTTAAACACCTCTAAGGTGAAGACGATAATTATAACTACCTCCTGGAATGGGTGTGAGGGTCACAGGAGGTCACGTAGGATTCACTGTGCTTTTTAAACTGTCAAGTAGGGTACAGGCCTTGTTACTGAACAGCTGAGATGTCAGCGTTAGGGACTGAACTCCCATCTCCTCTCTTGTTTTGGACAAATTAGCAGAGTACGAAGCCCTCTGAAGGCAAACCACCCAGGTTTTGTGTTTGTCGTCGTCCTCACTGGGGTATAAAATCAATGCAACCTGGAGAACAGAGCACTAGCATGATTTTCTCATCTGTTTGGACCTAGGAGCAGATTCGTTGGAGATCTATAGCACTCATTTGACAAACAGACCGTTCCTTTTAAAGAACCGGGACGGACCAGGCATGCCGCTTCCGGCTGGGCCTTTCCTGCAGGGGCAGTGTTGGGCGAGGGGCCCTCCCAGCTGGGAAGCTGGGGCCCAGCTGTGAGCGGGCATGCGGGCACCCTCGACCACGCTGCAGCTCCCACTGCGGGGTAGGGCTCGGGCGGCAGTGGCCACACAGAATCCACAGCCCCAGGACAGTGACTTGTGTCGCCTTCTCCCATCTGCAAAGTGTAGAAGCTGGCAGGCCAGGAACTCTGCTGCCTTCAGGTTTTTATTTAGCGCCAGACTTTGAATACCACGGACACTCGATGATGAGCACAGTATGAAAGTTCCTTTCTCTTTCCAGAATAGAAGACATTTTAGAAAGATGTTAATTACATCACTCTGCAAGGGTCAGTTCTCAAAATAGGAAGAGAATAAATACAATGTTATTAGGCTCCTCAATTTTGTTTTAATTTTTTGCACAGTGTTAAAAAGATGAATTCATGAGATGCCTTTCTTTGGCAGTTCCTCCAAAAGGTAAATATAGAGTTACCTTATGACCCAGCCATTCCACTCCAAGGTGGACACCAAGAGAACTGAAAGCATGCAGCCACGCAAAAACCCACACATGGGTTTGCAGCAGCACTATTCATAACAGCCCCAAGGTGGAAACTACCCAAATGTCCATCAGTTGATGGGGGATAAACAAAATGTGCTATCTCCAAACAGTGGAGTATTATTCGGTGGTAAAAAGGAATAAAATACCTGGTACACAATCTACCATGGGTGCACCTTGAAAACACCCTGCCATGTGAAAGAAGACAGACACAGAAGACCCACATATTGGGCGAGAGGCTGCCGGGGGGAGGGGGGTGGAGAGAGCACCAAGGGGCACAGGGTTCCTTTTGGGGATGGCAAAAATGTCTTGAGATTAGAGAGTGGGGGAGGTTGCACAACCTCATGAATATGCTAAAAAGCACTGAATTGTGCAGTCTAAAAGGGTAAATTTTATGGAATGTGAATTATATCTCAATAAAGCTGCTGTTTATTTTTCTTAATTCTGCTATTTATTTTTCTTAATTCTTTTCTTTGTGGGGGTGGAGAAAATCCCTGCACAGGTTTTTAATTTTGTTTTTCTCTCTTATCCTCTGAAGGAACTCCCCACATAAAAGTATCTTGTAAATTTTCTTTTTGGCAAGGCAATGTAGTTATCCAAAAAGAAAAAAAAATTTTTTTTGGCAAAATTATAAAGCCCAAATAATCTGCTTTGGTGTTTAATCATTCTAGAGTCACCTGCCGTTAAGTTATAATAAGACTTTAACCAAAAAAAGCTTAAAAACTGAAAGTGACCATTTAATTGTTAACAGTTAAACTCTTTAAGTCAGGTTATCAACCCAAGGAGCTATTTTCATGTTTCTTTTGGGTCCCTCGGGGAGAAAACCTGCCTTGAGACTGTGATGGAGTTGGGGGTATCTGGTGTCCACGTTGTTCCCCACGTCCTAGAAAGGCCTGGGAAGCCCCAGGCGGGGGGCAGGGGGTGGGCGGGGGGTGAGGGGTGCAGAGCTGAGGAAAGAGCCTGGGCTTGGTGAACTGAGCTCTGGTCAAGTGCTAGCTTCATAGCTTAATAGCTTTCTGACCTCTGTAGCACTGAGACGGAAACTTGACCTCTGTCCCTTCATCTGCAAGAACACATTATGCCTACTCTATGGGGTTGCCTGTTAGGGAAAGTGTCCCAGGCGGGAGTGGCGTGAATGTTCAGGCTGAGTGGCCCTGAGCAAGGTCATGGGCCATGCCGGGACTGTCCCTTGTCTGTAGAGTAGGACTGATAGGTCACAGCTGCGGTGGGGCTGAAGGGCGGTCAAGGGCATGTAGTGCATAACAGGTGCCCAAGAAAGCCTTTCTTCCTCTGTTCATTCTACAAGTGGCCCTGGGGACCAGGGACAGTCTGAGGTGCGGGGAGACAGCGGTGCCCGAGAGAGAAGTTTCCAGTGCTCACTGAGCTTTCATCTAGCAGGGGCAGGCAGGCAGTGACCAAGAAAATGGATGGCGGCAAAATAACTTCCAGGTGGTGATGAGACTCCAGCCAGGACAGCCCGGCAGTGGGAGAGAGGACAAGTGAACATGCTTCATGGAGGCAGGGAAGGTTTTTTTGAATCCTAAGTGGAGACATCCTCCCCTGCACACACCCCTTTCAAAACAGAGCCTTTCGTGGAGATTTTGAAACAACTATCGGCAATTTTGAGCGGGTTGTTTAGCAGCAGCAGACTCCCTAAAATTTCTCTTTAAGCAAAGGCCTGATCGTCTTTGCCCTAATCCTCCATCAGTTTTAGGCATAAGATTCAGTCTTTCAACTTGCTAAAGCCGGAGACGCTCTTTAATTTGGACATTAGCAAATTCAGTTCAATAAACATCCAAGCTTGCGGGAAACCTTATTTTGTTCCATTGCCTTTGGTCCAAAAAAGTGAATTCTCAAGCGATCGGTGAGGAGTTGTCTCAGTTTCTGATGACGGGATGCAGTCACGGCTCTGCAACGAGCCCCAGCCCCAGCCCCAGGCCAGCAGGTGGCCTCGGAAGGGCTCCAGGACTGGGCGCTGCAGCCCGCCTGTCCCGCCTCGCTCCCCGAAACGGCGACAGGGCCGGCGTGCCTTTTCCTTCCTGAGACAGCGCGCGTGCTTCCTTCAAGTGTCTAGCAGCTTTCAAAGGGCTATTTTAAGAATAACAGACAAATTATCTTCGAGTTTAATAACTGTCGAAAAGGAAAAGGCTGTAATTAGAACCATGTGGAATGGAATGCTAGTCTGCCGCCTGCGAGTGCGAGGCCGTGCTGCGTTGTGCGTCCTCCCCAAGCCTCCATTTTCTCAGCCCCCAAGTGGGAGCGGCGGCAGCACCGTCGGAGTTAGGCACCATGTTGCAGAATATCCAGATTAGCTATGGTAAACAGTAGACGCTCCATAAGTGAAGAAATTGTGTTCATAGGTGAATTTTAAAGCTATAAATGCACACTAAATTTAAAAAACCCAAACAAAGCCAACTCTTAGAGCTTAAGATGGGCCCTAGTTTCTGCTGGAGATTTGAATAGATTCAGTAAAATAAACAATCTGCTCCTTCTGTAATGTCTCAGTAGGGGTTTCCCTCCCTTTGCATTAGGTTACCTGTTCCTTGAATGGGAATATTTACTGCTGAACTCTCTCCTTGCAACCTACTCTTCGAGAGTAGCCCACACGTTGTCTTTCTGGTCAATTAACTCAACTGACGTGCGTTGTCAGTGGAGAGCATCTTCTCTATAGGATGTAACAGTAACTTGGGTATAGCAAAGAGGCCCCTGCCTCTTCTCATTCAATATGCTTATTGCATACAAACTTTTAAGGTTTGATGGCTAAATACAAGAGCCGTAAAATTTGGTTGAGCCATAAAATTAGGTTGAAATTGTGGTGAGCTAATATTTATCCAATACTCATTAAGAGTCAAGCATTATGCCACATGCACCCCAAACATTTCAGTGCTCCTCGTGGTCACTGTAGCGGTGGGCACAATGAGGGCCACTTTGCAGAGGGAGTGACCTGCCTGGGAGAGTTTGGGCCCAGGAGGCAGACTCCACCAAGCAGGCCACAACCTCTGTGCAAGCGTTTAGTCTTATATTAGTAAAAAATGAAATTGTTTTTGAGCATTGCTTTGAACTACCCATTTAAAGGGTATGTGTGTGTGTGTGCGTGCGCATTTTGTGGGAGTATACCCAGGGAGGGGCAGTTGTAGCTTAAAATCTGACATTAGTGTGAAAATGCTGTTAACTTATAGGGTTTATTATGAACCAAATGCAGGAAAATCCTCCTTCCATTTTGAGAGGGCATCAGTCAAGACAGAGACAATCTGGTGAGAAGTTCCACTGATGCTGAGATTTGTCTTCTGGTTTTCTTTCTTTGGCCGAGGTGCTGGAGTGGGCCACATGCGGCCATTGTTAAATGCTGGCCGTTGACTGATGGCGCCACTCACTTTTAACTTGCAGATATGGGTTGCATAAAACATTAGGTTTACAAGGAGCATTACGAGCCTATTAGGCAGGGTCTAATAATTTAATGTGTGGCCCTTTATGTTAACAGGAGGACCTCGTAGCACAGTAGGGACGGTTGAAGGAACCTCTAATTGGGAACCAGGATGCTTGGACCCTGATTCTGGCTGGGCCCCTGGCTGTCCATGAGATCTGAGCAGGACAGGCCACCTCTGGTTTTGAGTCGAGAGGTGTGGGCTGGCTGACACCTGGTGCCATCTGAGTACTGCCTCTCTCTCTGCCCGTGAACCCAAGACAGCCACTGCCCTTTCTTCTTGGGAGCCATCACCTGCTTTCACCTCTTGGGGTTTTTCTGTTCAAACATACATCCATGCACGCAGCACACAGTTATGGCGATACTGTAGTGTATAGGATGGGGTACGATCCCATAGTGTGTAGGATGGGGTACAATCCTGTAATGTATAGGATGGGTTTTGATCCCATAGTGTAGGATGGGGTATGATCCTATAGTAGTAGGATGGGGTACAATCCCGTAGTGAGTAGGATGGGGTCCACCGTGGCGATTATGTTTAGGGGCTCTGATAGCCTCAGGGGCGCGACAGTAACGCTAGTAACAACTGCTGACATTGAGTGAGCACTTACTACTTGCCAGGTGCTGCTCTAAACCCTCTTACGTCATCAGCTCACTCAACACTCACAGGGGCCCCGTGAAACAGGCACAGTGCTCACCTCCATTTCAAAGGGGGAAACTGAGGCCCAGGGTGGAGGAGTCTCTGGCCCAGGGTGTCAGAGCTCCAAGTGGCCACACTGGCATCCTGGGGTCCAGGTGGCCGACAGCCGTCTGTGCCTGCGTGGGCCCTCGGGGAGCACTCGCTGAGCTCCAGCCACCACCCGTGGTGGTCCCGGAGCCTTCTCCCTGCCCCAGGCGGCCCAGCCACACACGGCTGCCCTGCCCCACCCCAGACTGACTTTCCTGTGCAGTTGGGAGGAAGAGAGTTTGAACTGCTTCTCGAGTGGGTGCTTTGGCTGCAGGACCCCCGCCCCACCCTTGGGGCCCTCACTACCTTGGCGGCCTCACTACTTCACATTTGAAAGGTCACCTTTTAGCTCCGCAGGCCTTTTAGGGCCCAGTTCAACACTATTTATTCACCCATCCGCTGACTCTGTATTCCGGGTGCTTTGAAGAGGGTTTGTGACAGAGCATCCCGGGACTTGACAGTTCAGCCTTGCTGGGGGTGCCCAGCCCGAGGCGGGGTGAGGGCCACGCTCAGCCCTCTCGCTCCCCACACTGCTGTGGTATGAGAACGTGGGGTGGGGGGAAGCTTCTGCGTCAAGAAAAGTTTTGCACCAGTTAGTTCTTGGCACACATTTCTTCCAAGAACTTCTTGACCGAGGGAGCAGCCACTCAAGTAGAAAGACTTGGAAGGTACAGCTGCCTCTGCTTCCCCTGAGCCACACATAGCTGCCTATTCTGGATTTTATCTGCAGTGACGTAGTTAATTTACACACAAATTTAAAAAATTAGTAAATAAATAAATATTTCTAACATACTTTGAAGTGCAGAAAACCAAAACAAACTTTTCTGTACCCTTCATGAAAATTGGATAGGTGTCAACATTTTGCCCCATTTGCTTCTGTGATGCCTCTTTTTTCAAATAGAAAGAAAATGTTACCAATACAGCTAAAATCCCACTTCCATCCCGTCCCCTTCCATTCTTCCTCCGATGTAAATAGCGTCCCAAAAATTGATGGTTCATTTCCATGCTTTTGTATTCAGAACAGTGTTTATGCGTTTATAAACTATACATTGTTTTTGTCTGTATGTAGTTTGTTTATACAAATGGTATCACACCAATGGTATCTTATGCTCTATAATCCTTTACAACTTGCCTGTTGGACCCAGCGTTTCCTGTTGGAGATTTATCCGTGTGGGCTTGTGTGACTAGTGGATTCCTTGCCGTGGTGCAGTCTTGCACTAAGAATAAACCACATCGCCCTACTGAGAAGGGCAGGTGGAGTTTTAGGGGCTGTTTCTGCTTTGTCCTTAGGCGTGAGCTCACGAGTTGTGTCAGGTAGATACACGAGTGCAGTTGCGAGGTCCCGGCGTCTGCACGTGCTCGGCTTGACGGGGTGCTGCCCGCTGTCTTCCCGGGTGCTTGGGGGCTGGCTGCACCCTACCGGTGACTCTCACTGACACGCAGTACCCGCTGACAAACTGATTTCTGCAAATTTGATGAGTGTAAAGCGGTCCCTTGTTTACTCTGCATGTCCTTATTTCTGGTGGGGGTGAGCATCTTTTTGTATGATGGCTGCCCTGAGCAGTTTCCTCTGGTGACGTTTCCTCTTTATATCCCTCACCCACTTTTCTATTGGGCTATTTGCTGCTTTCTTACTGCTCTGTAGGTGTTGGTTCAATTCCAAATCGGAATCCTTCGCTGGATGTGCCAGTTGCTGACGTCTTCTCCCAGGCCGTGGCTTGTGTTTTCACTGTCCGTGCTGTCACTTGTCACATGTACAATTTAATTTTATTGCAGGTAGGCTTTTTCTGTTTTGTAAGATTTGTGCTTTTTTTGTATCGTTATTCAGAAATCTTCCCTACCAATGTCATAAAGACAATCTTCCTGGGTTTTCTTTTAACAATATTTTGGTTTTGCTTTTCACATTGGCCGGCAGTGCATTCGTGAGGATGGTGATTGGGGTGGGGGCCTATTTTTATCTTTTTCCATTGGGAGCTGTTGTCCCAGAACCACTTACCAAGGAGTCCACTTTCCCCTGTGAGTTGCCTTCAGGGCCTGTGTCAGGTGCCAGATCCCCTTTCCCTGCTGGGGATCCCTGCGGCACACCACGCTGTTTTGATTGTGGCCATATTGCTACCGTAATTATTCCTGGTTGATCACCAAGTCCTGACGTGTGGCCAGGGAAAGACCTCACTTACTTGCTCTTCAAGATGATCTAGGCCATTCTTGATTTATTCTGATGGATTTTAGAATCACCTAGTTCCATTAAAAATATTTTAAAAAATTCTCTTGGGACTTATATTGGAATTTTATCAGATTTGTAGATTAATTTGGGGAGACTTTATATAAATTGTTAAGAGCTTTGATGGAGTTATTTGGGTGCTTATTCTCAGGTGCATTGCATTCCACGTGTGACCTGCGTAAAATCTGCATAGGCTTAATTTACTCCAGTTCCTCGTGTGGACACAAAACAGCCAACAGGGAAGGATTGATGGCCGTGGTCTTAAGCCAGGCATGAAACTCAGCCCCTCTGTTGTCATAGGTGGCTGTGATTAAGATCAGGGAAAGGTCGGCTGGGGGCCTCACAACACTGACAGCTTCCGTCAGAAGATGAAGTGGCTCTCCATTTCTGCCCCAGGTCATCAGTAGCTTAAAGCCATTACTGTCTACTGGCTGTTTGGTTTGCTTGAAATATGGGGCTGGTCTCAGCCTATTTCCCTGGAGTCAGGTGTGTTCACATCACGGCCAAGGATACAGAGGTGGCTGTTGCACTTTTGGACTTTAAAACGCGCCTTCTTTATTAGTGGAGTGTTTTCAAGC
>PVKY010001383.1:0-32486 GCA_004027775.1 Bradypus variegatus
TGGGCTCCAGACCCTCCCAAGATCTAACCTGCTTCTTCTGCTGGGCATATGCCTCATCACTGTCACTTCTTTATTGTATCTGACTCTGCTGAAGGGTTGAATAACCCCATACTCCTCAACCTTGCTTGCACATTAGAAACACCTGGGTAGCTTTTACCCCCTACCCCTCAGTTGAATCTGAATCTCTAGGGGTGGGGTCCAAGCAGAGGAATTTTCCAGAGCCTCCCAGAGGGTCCTGATACCCAGCCAGGCATGAGCACAGCTGGGCTAACCAAGGGAAAATTTCGACGTTGGTAGAGAGAAACATTGAACTCTGATATGACCATCCTCATAATCCAAGGGAAAAGCCCACAGAAATCCCACAGCCTCCCCAAAGCCTCCCCTGTGGACACCCCCAAGCTCCCAGCCTGGCTCCCCTACCTTGAGCCCACTCAGAGGCATCTGGAACTCCAGCTGTGGAACCCTACTCTGCCCCCAGGGAATGAAAGGCACACTAAATCCCGGCAGTACGCTGTCTGGGTTACCCAAAGGAGAAAAGCAGTTCTCACACCTGGGTGTGGGCAGAGAGAAGACTCGTGTTATGCAGAACTGCACCATCGTCATTCTGCTCCTTTATAGTGGGCACCCTTCAGAATCTGAAAGGTCAGGCACAACCTGTAAATGAAAGATGTGTCTTTACATTTTGAGCCAGGTAAAATTGTTGGGCCTGTTTTCTTGTCACCTCCCCAGACATCCAGGAGGCAGTACATGTATAATGCAGTGGCCCCTAGAAGGGGTCCTTTATCTTTCTCTCTCTCAGTGCACACACACACACACACACATACATAAACAAATCAGAGGAATAAAACAAAAGAGATCATGCATGGGCTAATCCATGATATAGTGCGCTCTTGACTAAGAATTACAATCTAACTAATTACATGCACTTGAGATCCAAAGAGTAAAAATCATTTTTAAGATGCAGTATAACTAAAAAGAAGATACTATAAATCATCCATGACTTGTTAACTCTTGTTAATTTTTTCAGTCTTTTTTGATTATACATATTTACAAACATGTACATATCTGTATTAAAATGGGTTTATAGAACAATGTCTTTTGTAACTTGATTTTCCACCTAGCAATAAATTGATAACATTTTTGCATGTCATTACATTTTCTTTAGCAGCATTTAAAATATAAGCATAGTGTTCCATTGTATGGGTATCTATTGCTATTATTGCTTACTTAGATAAATGACTATTGTCAGAATTTAAATTATTCCTATGATTTTCCTATTATTAACACGCTGGAATGAATATCCTTGGGGCTTAATCATTGCACCTGTCCCTGATGCTTTCTTTTGGGGAAATTCAGGAACATGGAATGGTTGAGGCAAGCATATACTAAAATAGTTAAGGCTTTTAATATCAAACAGTTCAATGATCCTTGGGAAAGGGTTACCAATTCTCATTTCCACAAATAAGATACAGAAACAATATGTGACACCGTATTTCTCACATCCTCATCAACTATGGGCATTATGAGTTTTTAAATCCTTACTAAAGGAATCTATTTCCCTGATGTGTTAATTTGCATTTCTCTGATTAAAACTGAGATCGAATATTAAGCTCTTTTCACATTTAAAAAAATTAACTAGTTTTTAATTGGGAAAGTAATTCATGTACATGGTAAAAATATCAAACAGCATAAAAAGATACACTATGCAACACAAGTCTCCTTCCCACTCTCCAGCCCCAGCACCCCCAAGGCAGCCTCCATCACCAGTTTCTTGTTTCTCCTTCCAGAAATATTGTGTACCTAAACAAGTATGCACTGAAGCAGAAATGCATCTATGTACATATATATTCCCTCTACTTTATGCACTGAGAACAGGTTGCTAGGAAATAAAGTACAAATTCTGAGCCCTGCCTACCTTTCAGACGTCATCAGTACTGTTCTCCCCACCACACTCCAAGGGCACAGGTCGTTTTTGTTGCTCTGCACACACTGTACTCTTTCCTGCCTCGGTGCTTTGTGCTCACGAGCTCCACTCTCTCAACTCAAATGGCAACTCCTAGAGAAGTCTTCCCAGACCATCTGTTCTAAAATAGCCCCACCCCGCCCGATCTCTCACTGTCGTAGCTCTTCGTTGAAGTTCCTTCCTAGCATCTGATGCTATCTGGGTTGTTCTATTTGTTCTTTGCCTCTCTCCCCTACCAGGATGTAAGCGTCATGAGAGCTTGGGTCTGATCTGTTTTGTTCACCTCAATATCTCCAGCATCTGGGACAGTTACTGGCATAGTGGAACTGTTCAATTAATATTTGTTGAATGAGTGACTATTGGGCACACTGTATGTACCTTCCTGTTTTCACTTAGTAGTAAGTGAAAGAGTTCACTATTGCATGCACACACACGTGTGTTGTTTATATATATGCTGTTTACATATATGCTTCATTGTTGATATGGCCACATAGTATTTCTTTGAATCGATATATCATTACTTATTTAACCGGTTCCCCATGGATGGACATTCAATATTTCTAGTATTTTACTATTTCAAACAATGCTCATATATACGTTCTTTCAAACACATAGGAATATATTCCCAGAAATATTTCTATTCCTAGAAATAGAATCACTGGTCCATAATGGCTCTTAGTCCCCAGGTCACGGATCCAACGTGAAGTTCCTGACAGCTGCCAAGTAAATCTTTCCAAATTATCAATTTGTGCCTGGGATATAACCACAGGGTCATTCTCAGACCCACTGGAACAGCAGAAAGATGGAATTGGATCAAAACTCTATTTGTTGCCTGACCTCCATGAGTCCATCCTAACTGCAGCACCATGATGACATTTCAGGTCCCATATTTAACAGTCTTTTAAATTCTGGATGCTCCCTTTTCCCCAGTGCACAGTTACTCAGACAAATGGCCACAAATCCCCTTTGGGAAAAGAACTGGAGGACTATGTACAGACATACTTGGAATGGTGTTCCTCAAGGGGACCCAGCCTTTCCTTCAATCAGTGAGCTCTGAGGTAATGGGCTCTCCTGGTATGTACTATCGGGGCCCCGTAATTTTTTGGGTGTGTGAGCTCTTCCTCTTGGAGCAGGGACTGTGCCTTCACCTCAGGTTGTTGTGAGACCTGACTCTAATTATCGGCTTGGAGGCAATGAGTGGTGATGGAGGCGGATTTTAAGGAAACAAAATGACATCCTGCAAGGCACCTGCTTCCAGTGAGTTCTTTGCACTGTCTCAATATAGGGAGGCACTTGTTTTGGTGTGAAGCTGGTTGGAACCTAAGACGAGTTGGGCACTACAATAGAGGCTAGAACAGAAGTGGCCAAAGGCCCTGGAGACTTGTGAGGCTCCGCTGTGGCTTTGAAAAATGTCTGATTCAAAGGCATGCCATAGATTTTCTTTCAAAATGAGGCTTACCACTATTTGCATTTATTGACGTCCTGTGATGGATAGCTCTAGTCCTCCTTCCGGCATCTTACTTTCTGTTACGCATTCGCTTTTGAGTGCTTCCTTTGTTTTGTATCTTTCTGTCTGCATGCATGTCTGTTTTCTTCAGGCTATTTCCCCGCTTTGGTGGCAATTTGGCATGCTATTTCCTCTGGAACCACCAGACGTCCTTAGGACTACATGTCTCAGGGCATAAAACCTAAGATACCACACACAAATGCACTGGCTGTTTGTTTTACTGCTACACGTTTCTGCCCTATAAAGCCTGAGAATCCTGATAAATTCTATTTTGCTTAATGCCTGTTCAAAAGAGAAAAACAAAGTTGGTTGGTTTATTATTATATGTACAGCTTTAGGGAGAGCATTTCTGAGAGAACTTCCATTTTGACCAGGGTCAATGAGCACCAAATTCTCTGCTTACATTTTTCGTTTCTGATGATTAGAAGAATTTTCTGCACATCAGCTTCTGGCTCCTTATGTCTTACACCTTGCTGCTTTTCCACCACTCACATGGCCTCGGTGGTAGGCACTGTGGGCAGTTTCTATGGTGGTATGACCTCTGACGCTGCTGCTCCTTTGCGTCACAACACCAGCTGGGACAGCACAGAAGGCAATAGGCATTCCTGGAAGCCTTCCCACACCATGACAGCTGGTGATAACCATAAATGGAAAAGTCTATCAAGTGCATAAATCTATTCCACTCAACCCAAACTACATGTGCCCTATGTTGACCTCCGCTTACTAGATCCCACTCCAACATCACCTGACAGGAGGTGAAGGAAAATTCCGGGTCAAAAGAGATCATGGTCTTAACTGACTGCAGCAAAACTGACTTTTACAAAATTTTACAAAAGCTTATGCCATGTGAACATTGTCTTTAAAAAGGGCTCATAGAATTGAGAGACCCTAAGCTTAAGCTTCTTCAGGTATAAATCTGCTTCTGCCAACAACAATAAAAAAAAAAACAACAACTTTTTAACGGAAAGATTGATGATGATGAAATCAGAGCAAAGGGAGCTGGTTGGAGGATTCTAATGCCGAATGATGTTGGTCTAAGATCACTCTATACTGTCACCCCATCCCTAGTGGAGATGTTGTCCCTCGTGGTCTATAATTTAAAATCGAGACATTAATAAACTGCAAAATAGGTGTAAGAAAGCCCAACAAAGTTCTGATTTTTTTCCCCATGATGACTGATGCTTTTTTGGAAATAAACATAAAAAATCTTTCACAAAATGCTTCTTGTTCCTTTAGGTTTCCCGGCCTTGTTGGTACTTGTTTGTCGATTGTGCTGATGGGATGAAGTTGAAGAACCCAGTAAGAGGCGATTATTCTTCCTAAGAAAGGGTTTAGTGCAGCGCTGTTGAATGGAGCTTTCTGTGATGATGAAAATGTTCTCTATCTGCGCTGTCCAAAATGGTAACCACTAGCCACATGTTGCTGTTGAGCACTTGAAATGCTAGCTAGTGAGACAGAAGAATTGAATTTTAAATTTTAACTCTATTTAATTAAAATTAAAATTTAAAAAGCACACATGTCTAGGGGCTATCATATAGGACCAAGCAGATTTGGAGCCACTGTGAAGGGGAAGATGACATAGAAGAGGCAAGGGAGAAGGGCATGACAGCCAGTGAGCAACAATTTAAGCAAGCAGCCTAGGGTGTTTTTTTTAATTCAGTTTTATTGAGATATATTCACATACCATGCAGTCATACAAAACCTGGGGTGTTTTGGTGTTTTGAGGTCAGAGGGCCAATGCACAGTTCTCCCCAGGGGGACTCCCTGTAGGTCTTTTCCTTCTTCTCTAACATTTCCTGAGCAGCCAGGTAGGGGAGACAGGGGGCCAGGCTGACATCTATTACACACAGTGCACAGAACCCACAATACTTTTAGGGACCCACAAGAATGTTTAAATTCCCTTTAAAAGCAAAAGAAAAAAATGAATTTTTAGGTTGAAGAAAATGTTTTAACATATAGTATCAATATATTCATCTTTACAACAACTCATTCATTCATTCATTCATTCACTCAATGGAGGAAGTGCCCATGAAGGTAAAAGTGCCTAGGGTCCACAAAAGTCAAAATGTGGCTGCCCAGAGTGGGGAGGCAAATGCTTCTTCCACTCCTGTCAGCCCATCCTGGGCTCCCAGGTATCTGCCTGGCCACCTCCTCCCTGAGGGCCCACCTGGCCTCCCAGAATGGGTCCACATGCCCCAGGGCCTGGCACAAAGGAGCCAAACAAGAAAACCAACAATCCTGAAGTCAGGGCTGACCCCTGCAGCCAGGCTTGGACAATTAGCTCGCAGAAAGTGACATAACTGTATAAAAGGTACTGGGGGACAGGTGAAGGGTTGGGGAATTGAGAAGGTGAAGGGTAATGCTGTGTTCTAGACACGGTGAGTTTGATGAGCTTTATGACCGCTTGATAACTGGCCCCATTTTACAGAGGAGGAAGCACCGGCTCAGAGAGGTTGGGAACTTGCGCAAGCTCACACAGCTGGGATTCAAACCTTGGTATGTCGTTGATCTGACTTCCAAGCCCAGGCTCCTTCGTCACAGATCCCTGGAACCCCTCCCTCAAGCCACTGTGGGGCCACAGGCGTGGCACAACGAGCAGCTTCTGTGCTGATTACCCCGTCGTCTCTGAAGGCTCTTGCAACCTCAGAATTCCTGCTACCCCGAAACCCAACCTTCCAGAGTTGATCCTAAGAAGGGAAGGATCCTCAATTTCCCCTTTCTGCATGTGTTGGGTAAGGTTCTCCATCTAGTAACCAGGAAAGCGAGAAAAGAAAACGACTTGGTTGTTCTAAGCACCGAAGCCGACCTCCTATTATGCACGGTCGGGCCGGCGAGAATGGACCTCGGCCCCTTTAAATCCCGCCCGGGAACGCCCAGGGCCGGGCCTCGCCTGGCCTAGATCCCGAGGCTGGGAATTGCTGGTCTCGGCACGTTTTGAGGCTCCTCCTCTCGCCGTGCCCCGCGCCCCAGGGCCAGCTCCGTCCGCCGGGCCTCCGGGCGCATCGGCGGTCCCGATAATGAGCCGCATCTACCACGACAGCGCCCTCCGCAACAAGCCGGTGCAGAGTGCGCGGCTGCCCGGGGCCTGGGACCCCGCGGCCCACCAGGGGTAGGCTCCGCTGCGCCCCGCGCACCTCCGCAGGGCCTGCGGTTGGGACCCGCGACCCCCACCGCGCGGTCTCTTGGACCCGGCCTCCGTCGCCGCCCGCCACCTACCCCCACAACCTTGAACCCGGGCTCCGGGATTCGGGGGAACGGGAGGACGGGGGAGGGGAACGGCTGGGGTGGCCAAAGCTGCCTCTCCGGCCCCCAGTCAGTTCTTTCCAGCGCGCGCGCCCGTCAACCCCGCAGCCGGAGCGCGCTCTGTAAGGCGCAGCCGGGCTTAAACCTCACCGCCTGTCCCCGGTACCCCCGGGAGAGGGTCCCAGCTCCTACCCTGGGCTCAGCAGAGGTTGTTTCCGTCCCTACCTCGTCCCCATGACTATAAACTCCGGTTACTATAAACTCCAGTGTTATTTTGCCTCCCGACCTCTGCAGAAGGGGTGGCATCCATGCGGTGACCGGAACATCGCCCGGAATTGGAGAGCGGGGCGAGGGCAGGGCCTGCCAGGGGTCGGGCCTGGAGGATCGGGAGTACCCGGCCCTCTCCCCACTGAGGTTATGAGAAAGAATGAACCCTTCCATTGGCAATGGCAAACACTAGAGGATTTGGGTGGGTGGAGGCTGAATAGGGACAAGTAAGGCAGAATGAGTTCTATGTTCCCACCTCCATTCCTCTCCCATTTTCATCTTCTGCTGCCCCCACCCCTCTCCCATTACTGTAGTTCCAAAAAAGGAGGTCCCCAGGTTCAGCTTTTGTGAAAACTAGACTCAGAGTGCTGGGGTTTTCCAGCTCCTCTCAGGGACCCACCTTGCCATCTTGAGCTAGTCACAGAACTTCTGAGTCTAGGTTTTTCTACCTCTAAAGTGGGAATAACCATTTCCTCACTAGGTTGTTGACCATGTGGATATGAATGAGAACAGGAATATGAAAGTGCTTTCAAACAGGTGAAAAGAAAAGATCATTTATAGCAGCTTAGACCCTCTCCCACTCTGGTTAAATAAAAAAAGTGAAATCTTTTGTATATAGTGAGCGTGTAATAGTTAATAAAACTCCTTCAACGTGATCCTCAGGGGAGCAGAGTAAGACAGTTGTTGCTCTCCCCATTTTGTAGATGTCAGGGCTGAGGCTCTGGTTAGGGAAACCCCCAGTGGCCCTGCAGCTTGGTCTTAGAGCGGCCTGACAAGGCTCCTTCTGCCCTCTGAGCTGCACCCAGCCTTTGGGACCCTTGAAGGAATGGAAGCCCAGAGGCTCAGCAATGGGCCAGTTCAGGGGCCATGTGATTCGGAGACCTGTGTGGACTTGCCTGGGTTCCAGGGCATCCTCTGACCTGAACCATCAGGCTCTGGTTGTGGCTCTTACCTGAGGACTCACAGAGCTGGCTGAGCCCTTCTTTCTTTCTCGTACACAGGGGAAACGGTGTCCTGCTGGAGGGAGAGCTGGTGGACGTATCTCGGCACAGCATCTTAGATGCCTGTGGTAGGAAGGTGAGGGTATTCCCTGGGCAGCTCCTGCAGAGCCTGGCTTCACAGTGCTCACCCTCCAGAGGCGTCTCTGCACCAGGGTCTGCGAGTGCCAACGACTTGGGAGCCAGCTCCTTTCTTGAGGGGCCTACTGGGCAGGTGGGAGGGAGGTTGGGAGATCAGCAGCCAAATGGGCTGCCGAGCTGTTCTGAGCAATGGACAGGTGGGAGAGCCTGGATTTTTGCCAGAGGAGCCTGGGTCATAGCTCAGAAGACAGTTTAGGTTCTAAAGCCAAATAGTGTATTTGGGGCCGTGTTTGGGAGAGTTGAGAGTTGGAAAGGATGAAGTGGGTGGTTCAGGACAAAGGCTATGGATGTTGAAGAGGTCCTGTCGCCTTCTGATGGGACAGAGTTAGCAGGGCTTAGGACCCAAGCTCTGTTTTCTGGTCTGGTCTGGTCTGGTGGTTCTGACCTGAGTTGATGGATGAGTACAGGGCAGGTTAACAGCCTGTGTGGGTGTGGGGTCAATGGTTGCTTTACCCTTTTTGAGTTCCAGATCTCTACCTGGGAAGTGTTAGGCACTGTTAACTGTTTGGAGTTGAGTTATTTGAAATATAGTGGTAGGGTTTGCTGTCAGAAGGAGCCTTGAAATGGTTTCATTTTTATAAACTGGTGAATTTCTTGGCATGGACTTGCTTATCTTTTAACATCTTTTTTTGTGGCTGGGCATTTTGGAATGTTGGGGTTTTACAAAGCAGGTCACCTCTATGGGCCTGGACCTCCACAGATATGCAGATTGGGGAGCAGCAGGATTGGGGGATAGGAGAGTTCTGTTTTCTGGGCCTTTGCTTCTAGCCTGAATGTGAAGTGTACATTGCTGACACTGTCAGGGGCTTCAGTTCCCGTGTCACGGGCCCTCCAACCCTCCTGGGGGGGTCGTGCCCTTGATAGTTACTCCAGCTCAGGTGTCCACCTCACACCTGGCACTCACTATCCCATACTAGCCTGTATCTCTTTCCTGAGCACTAGTTCTGAATTCTGCTCCCCCCCTTCAAGTAACCCCATCCAGATCTGCTGACAGTCCTATCTCCTTGGGGTCTAAAACTGAGCTAATCAAAACATCCTCTCAAGTCAAGATGGAGGCCCATTTCTACATGCAGCTTCCTTTTGTCTCCTACACCCCACAGGAACAGCTTCAGCAACCTTCTTACCAGTATATCTTTATACCAAGAGATGCTTTGTCGCACCCTATTCTCCTTAGCACACAAGTCAGCAGGGTGGGCACACTAATCCAGACACCCTCCCCAGCACCCCCTATCCAGCTGGCCCAGGAGTGCCCCACTGTACCCCCACTCTGAAGCAGGCCTCCTGTTGGGGTTGGCTTGCTCCCACAGGCAGGGGCGTTCTCCCCAGCCTTTCAAATGTGCCTCTTCTGAGATTCTTAATCTGATGATAGTGTGGTAGCCCTCCCAGCCACCGGCCTACAACCTCCAGCTGTCTCCTCCCCGCTCACAGCCAGCCAAGCAGTGCTGAGTCCTGATGGGCTCCTACCTTGGCCATTCCTCCCCCTTCCCTTTCCATGCCTACTCACCCCAGATGGGCCCTCAGAATCTGCAGCCTGTCCTTGTATGACCTCCCACCTGTCCTGCCTTCTGCCTGCTCCCCGAAGCCCATTCCTGCCCTGCTGCCAACTTCTGTTTCCTCAGAAACATCTCTGAGGGTCTCACTGCTGCTCAAAAACATTTCAGGACTCTGTCTTGTCTACTGAATAAAATCCAAAATCCAAATGCCAGCTTAAAGCCTGTCTCAAACTGATCCCATCTGCTTTCCCAGCCTGGGCTCCCACAAGCCTCAAAGTGCCCTGTGTTGCTCAAACATGCACACAGGACTTTTATGTCCCAGGCTTTTAATATTCTTCCTACATCCTTATCCCTGCATTTACAGGTTTCTCCACACTCTGAGACTTCGCCTTCCTTGTTTCTCCCAGGGGGATGTCTCCTCTTCTTCAGTCTCTTGGAGCATTTCCTTGGCCCTGTTTTTATTAGAATAGTGGCAAATAGCATTGATGACACACTTAACGCTTTATACTTATTTGTTCCTCCATTATATTTTATTGAATTCTTACAACACTGCAAGTAGATCTCTCTCTGTCCCCATGTTACAGGGGCTACTGAGGCTCAGGAGGGCTGGGAGGGGCAGAGTGGCCGCTCTGACTCAGGGCTCTCTTTTGATGTTCTTTTCATGATTTTTTGTCTGCTTCCACTCCTGCTTTATAGTATTTGGGGTACTCAGTGCTTGGTTTATGGTTTTTTGTACATATTTTCTGTCTCTGGTTATGTGGAGGCTTGGGGTCAGGCCCTGTACCCAACCTGTTATCGACTCCAAGCATGGTTTGTTATGTGTGGCAGGTGTTCTGTTGCATACGTGAATGAATGAATGACTGTATGAGTGGAGACATCTGCTCAGCTTGAACATCTTTTGGAGCTGAGGTGGGGTTCTGGGATGGAGGGTGAGGCTGGGGAGGGAGGGCTGCAGCCAGAGCTCAGTGGAGACTATGGGAGGGGTCTGGGCGGTGGAGGCAGCCCCCTCATTCTCTCTCTCTCTCTCTGCCTGGCCCCAGGAACGCTACTATGTTTTGTATATCCATCCCAGTCACATCCATCGCCGTAAATTTGACCCCAAAGGAAATGAAATTGAGCCCAACTTCAGCGCCACCAGGAAAGTGAACACGGGCTTCCTCATGTCGTCCTACAGTACGTATTCCCCCCTGCTTCCCCCCGTCAAGGCCCTCCTACCAGCATGGCCTTCTTTTGTATCCTGAGCCTCTTGGTCCCTTCAAGGCTTCTTCCCTGCATGGTCAGCCTTGAAGCCTGACCCTGAGTGGCCTCCTGGCTGGACTCATACCTGCACCCCATTCACCCACTCAGAAGTTTTCCATTGCCTTGCCTCAGTGCCCGGGGCCTAGCTGGCCTTCTCAACTCCTGCTTTCTGCTGCTGTCTGGTTCTGTTATCCATGAACCTGGCACTGTGCTCTAACTGCCTTTGTGCAGAGCCCAGGCCAGGCCCCCGGTGACCTCCATTTTTTTTTAATTTTAATTTTTATTGTGGTAACATATATACAACACAATATTTCCCATTTTAACCACTTTCGTGTGTTGCATTCAATGCTATTAATTACACTCATAATATTGTGCTATCATCACCATCTTCCATTTCTAAAACTTCATTACTCAAAACAGAACTCTATATACCCATTAAACATTAGTTCCCCATTCCCTCACCACCTCTTGTCCTCCACCACTCCAGTTCCTGGTAACCTATTATCTACTTGCTATCTGTTCTAGTTTGCTAATGCTGCCGGAATGCAAAACACCAGAGATGGATTGGCTTTTATAAAGGGGGTTTATTTGGTTACACAGTTACAGTCTTAAGGCCATAAAGTGTCCAAGGTAACACATCAGCAATCGGGTACCTTCACTGGAGGATGGCCAGTGGTGTTCAGAAAACCTCTGTTAGCTGGGAAGGCACATGGCTGGCGTCTGCTCCAAAGTTCTGGTTTCAAAATGGCTTTCTCCTAGGATGTTCCCCTCTAGGCTACAGTTCCTCAAAAATGTCACTCTTAGTTGCACTTGGGATATTTGTCCTCTTTCAGCTTCTCCGGAGCAAGAGTCTGCTTTCAACAGCCATCTTCAGACTCTCTCATCTGCAGCCCCTGTGCTTTCTTCCAAGTATCCCTCTTGGCTGTAGCACCTCTTCAGAATGTCACTCTCAATTGCTCTTCAAAATGTCACTCACAGCTGCACTGAGTTCCCTCTGTTTGTCAGCTCATTTATATGGCTCCAGTGACTCAACTTAGACCCACCCCGAATGGGTGGAGCAACACCCCCATGGAAATTATCCAATCAGAGTCATCACCTACAGTTGGGTGGGGTGCATTTCCATGCAAATCTAATCAGCACCAAAACATCTGCCCCACAAGCCTGCATCAAAGAATATGGCTTTTTCTGGGGGACATAATACATTCAAACTGGCACACTATCTCTATGTATTTGCTTATTCTAGGTGTTTCATATAAGTGAAATTATTCAATGTTTGTCATTTTGTGTCTGGCTTATTTCACTTAGCATCATGTTTTCAGGGTTCATCCATGTAGTAGCATGAATCAGAACTTCATTCCTTTTTAGGACTGAATGATATTCCATGGTGTGGATATACCACATTTGTTTATCCATTCATCTGTTGTTAGACATTTGGGTTGCTTCCACCTTTTCGCTATTTGTGAATAATGCTGCTATAAGCATTGATGCGCAAATATGTGTTCAAGTCCCTGCTTTCAGTTCTTTTGAGTATTTGCCTAGGAGTGGGATTGCCAAGTGATATGGTAATTGTATACTTAACTTTCCAAGGAGCCCACCAAAATGTTTTCCACAGCAGCTGCACCATTTAACAGTCTCACCAAGGATGTACTAAGGTTTGTTTTTTTCCACATCCTCACCAATGCTAGTTATTTTCTGTTTTGTTAATAATAGCCATCCTAGTTGGTGTGAAATGGTACCTCATTATGGTTTTGATTTGCATTTTCCTAATGGCTAATGGTATTGAGCACCTCTTCTTGTGCTTGTTGGCAGTTTCCCTGGTGACCTCCATTTTATTGCTAAAGTCCTCATTTGGCTTCTGGGCCCTCCATGAACTGTAGAAGGACCTCTTGGCTATCTGCTCCAGTATGAGAAGGGTTTGTGGTTGAGGTGGGAATCCATCCATCTGCCCAGCATTTATTTTTGATTCATACTTTCAGTTTTTCATTGATTGTCTGAATGTTTCATGAGCATTTACCATGCATCAGGCTCTGTGCCATGCAGTGGGTGTACAGGGATGATCAAGATGCAGTACCTGCACTCAAGGTGTTTTCAGTCTGGAGGAGGAGACAGATGGGCCCGTGGTTGCAGCCAGTGTGAACAGGTCAGGCCTAGGTTGCACCAGGGGCCTGGAGACCTGGGGAGGGGCTCTGAACCCAGGGAGGCACGGCCAGGGAGGTTTCCTGCAAGAAGGAACACCAGAACGGAATCCTGAAGGATAAGCAGCCATCAGCCGGGGCGCCAGGGCTAGGAAGGGTGTTTCTGAGAGGGGGTGGCAGGCCCAAGACTCCGTGATCCAGGCAGAGGGAAGCGTTGCAGGGCGGGCAGCTGGAGAGGTGAGGCTGGGAGGTCGGCAGGGCTGGATTGTTCCAGGCTCAGAGGGCACCAAGGGGCCACTGAACTGAGGGATCCCTTTAGTGAGTGGTTTTAAGCAGCTGAGTGACACAATTAGCTTTGCTTAAAAAAAATAAATCTCTGGGATGGAAAATAGACTGAGAAGCCCTGTCAGAAGCTGTTATGGTAACCCAGGAAGGAGATAAAGAGGGCCTAAATTGAGGACTTGTCAGTGGAGATGAGAGACTGGATGGACTCAAGATAGAAGAGGGGGGAGGGCCTCAGAGTTAGGATACAGGCGGAGGAGGAGGAGGGGTCAGGATGACTCCAGGGTATGGGCTTGGGTACCAAGTATTGAAGGATGGAGTACAAGAGGAGTGGGTTTGGGGAGAAGGGTTACATTTGCAATACATTGGGTTAGAATTGCCAGTGGCACTTCCAGGTAGAGGTAGGGGGGACTGGGGACTTACAGGTGGTTCTAGAATTTGGGGAGTGGCCTAGGCTGGCAGCACCTATGTACGCCTATGTAGGAGTGCATTGAAGCTATGGGAATGGATGAAGTTACCCAGGAGAAGAGAAGTGGGCCCAGGAAACCCTCTTGGGGAATAGCAACAATAAGAGGTGGACAGAGGAAGCAGTCCTGTAGAGAGCAGGAGAAGGAACCACTGGGGAGGTTTGAAGGAAATGGGGAGGATGTGCTGTGTCTGAAGCCCAGTGAAGTTGAGGGAACAGGAGTGAAGAGGTGGTAGTGGCCTCAGGTGCCTCCTGAGGCCCAGGAAGATCAGAGCATCATGTGGGTTTAGCAATTAAGAGCTCACTTGGTGACTATGGTAGGGGTGCAGAGGAGGTGGTGTAGGGTCTGGAGTAGTGGCTGTTGAAGTTGGAAAGCAGGAAGGCATTGAGGAAAGATGAGGGAGTGAGGAAGGAGAGAAGGGTCCCCAAGGAGGAGGGTGGGTGGGATCTGGAGACCAAATGGAAGAACTAGCTTGAGGTGGGGGCAGGGGGGAGGGACCTCTTCCTTTGAACAGAGGGAAGGAGGAGAAGTTGCATGCATGGGGTGATAGGTAAGTTGACAGGTAGGTGGTGGCGTGGCAATGAGAAGGCCCCTGCCTGATGGCTGCTGTTATCTTGCGAAGTAGGAGGCAAGATGGCTTGTCTGGGGGACGTTGTGTAGGGCAGAGAATTGAGGAGAATGGAGCTGTGTGGAGTTCTGTGTGGGAGAGCTGTCTGGGTGATCCCAGGAGGTGTCCCTGGCGGGGCTTGGCCGGGGTTTAGACCATGAATGTAATGTGGTCTGGTCTAGGTGGTTGGCTGGGATGTTCTTCAGCAGAGAGTGGCGTGGAGAAGGCCACCTGCTGGGTGGCTCCAGGGTTGCTGTGTGCAGTGTGGCCACATGTACCTTCATGGGGTCTTGGGAGGTCCCCAGCCGTGTGTGGATGGGCCTCACTTTCTCATTCTGGGAGCCTTAACAGTCAGAGGGCACTCACCACCCCCACCCTCGACCTCCAGTGAGGTCTGGAGATTTGGGCCTTTTCGGATGGGAAAGGGAGGTGTTGGGTTCTTCCCTGAGGCAGTGAGCTCTGTCAGGGCTAGCATGAGCAGACCAATAGAGAGTATGGGTAGCACCAAAGTCTGTTCCTGGTTCTAGCAGATCTATCCCAGCCAGGGAGACCCTGAGAGTTCTGTGAGTATACTGCCTGGCTACCAGGGTCTCAGTGAAAAGGCAGGATCATGAGGTGGGTTTGAATCCTGCCTCCTCTACTGACTAGCTGTGTGACCTTGGGCAAGTTACTTAACCCCTCTAAGCATTGGTTTTCTCAGTAAAGTGGGAATAATGAAACATTAACACTCATTGAGGATTTACTATTTGCCAGACACCGTGCTAACTGCTTTACTCGCATTATTTCATTTACATCTGATGTCAGTCCTGTCAGGTTGGTACCACCTTTAATGCCTATTTTTAGGCACAGAGAGTGTACGTAACTTGCCTAAGGACACACAGCTACTAAGCAGTAGAACCCAGATTTGCCTCAGGCTGCCTGCTATGGTGTTCCTTGATGGGTACTCACTGAATTGAAACTCAGAATCTTTCTTACAGGTGATTGTGAGGGTGCAGTGAGGAAATGGGTGTAAAACCCTCAACTCTCCCTGACTTGTAAAAGGCCCCCCATAAGTGCTTACTGTTAAATCAATAACCACCCTCTCATGCTGTGTGTCTGCAGAGGTGGAAGCCAAAGGGGATACTGACAGGCTCACGCTTGAGGCATTGAAGGGGCTGGTGAATAAGCCAGAGCTGCTTGTGCTGACAGAGAGCCTCAGTCCGGACCAGACAGTGGCGTTCTGGATGCCTGAGTCAGAGATGGAGGCGATGGAACTTGAACTGGGGGCCGGCGTGCGGCTGAAAACTCGGGGCGACGGCCCCTTCCTGGGTGAGCAGTGCAGCCCTCACTTTGGCCTGATGCTACTGTGTGGCACATGGGGTCTCCTGCTTCCTTCTGAGGTTCCCCCACCCCTCCTATTTAGAGTTCATGGGAGCAGCCATGTCTGGCCTCTGTGGGAACATGATCGCTCAAGATTGATTCCTAAGCCCCTTGACTAGTGGTGTCCCTTAGCCTAGATAGTGTGGGTCCCAGGGTGTCCCCCAATCTCATGGTTTGTGGGCAGCCTCTCCCATCTAGAGCCTTGGGGGTCCTACTTGGGGCTTCACTGACCCACCCAGGCCTGGAGAGAACAATGGCTTACCCAGTCCTAGGAGACCCCACCATGGGTCAGCTCCCACCTACCCCACCCTGTGTTTCTGCTACAGGGAGAGAAGTCATTTCACTTTCTTTCCTTCTTTCAGATTCATTGGCCAAACTTGAGGCTGGGACAGTGACCAAGTGTAATTTCGCTGGTGATGGAAAGACAGGGGCATCCTGGACAGACAACATCATGGCCCAGAAGTCTTCAGAGGGGGCTGTAACTGAGACCCGAGAGCAGGGGGACGGGGCCGAGGACGAGGAGTGGGTAGGTCGAGGGAGATGGCAGTGGATCTGGGGTTGGAGCATTCTCTCTCGGCAGGAGTTTTGTGTGTGCTGGTTGTGGCTGGGTGTCTAAGCTGAGGAGGAGACAGCAGGAGGGATCTTACCCCAAGCTTTGGTGGTGGGCTCATCTGTAGCGTTCTGAGCATGCGTTAACTGTCGGGAAGATTCCTTCAGGGTACGGAGGGTGACCACCTGGGACCTGTCTTGTTGGTGTCTGAACACCTGGGTCTACATCGAAACTCTAAAAGGTCTGTAAAGGCAAAGGGATGGAGAGAAGGGGTGCAAGGGAAGCAGTGATGGTCATTAACATCTCGCAGAACATGTTCACTTCAGATAAATACTCATATTTGTTGCCTGAGCATTTATTCTCCTTTGGTCTGGGCTCCCTGCCTGAAGTGGCTGGGAAGTGGCTGACTTGGTTCTTACTAGTTTCTGCCCTACAGCCTGTTCACAATTGATTTTTCTGAAGTATATTTTACCTGAAGATTTGGATTGATGAAAAAAGCCCCAAGCTGAAAATTCAAAACAAAGAAGCCACAAATAAAAGAGGACTATTTAGGTGATGAAGATGACTTTTGCCAAATGAAGCAGGGGCAGGTAGCATAGAGGGAGTAGATTCCCTTTTTTCTTAAAGAGGGTGTTGGCCTGAAAACAATTGAGAGCTGCTGAGCTGGCTCCTGAGAGCAGCGCTAATGAGTGAAATCAAGGTAGTGACCATGGACCCCACTGGTACCAACTGATTGGACCCTCGTTTGTCCTATGACTTCAGACTTTTAGGAAATGTCCTCTCTTCACATCTCTTTATCCCTTTGGATTTCTCTAGGACGACTGAGATTGGTGAGAGAGGGAGCAGCTCCGGGACCCACCAGCACCCTCCATAGCACGGTTGAGAATTTCTTCCATCAACTTCTGCTCTGGATGGCAAGAGCACAGTCTGCCAAGCCTTGCCTGGTTCTTCCCTACAGCCCTTTGAACAAACTCTGCTAAAGTAAAATCCGAGACCAAGATGGTAGGGCGGGTCCTATGCTGGGCTCATGAGGTCCCTCCCCTGGTGCAAGTCTCGTCTTCTTGGACATGCCCATGTGGCCCTTGCCCTGGCTGACGGTCTTGTTTCTGGAGGCAGGTGGTGGATGAGGCCCCAGGACAATCTGAGATGAACTGGACTTGGTGAGAACTGGGGGTCATCCCGCATCTGAATGCAGGGTGGCTCAGGGGAGAAGTTAGCGGCTTCTATTCTCATTATGTTTCCTGTCTTCATCACACACACACGCATGCACACACCTCATGGCATCTGTTGCTCCTTCCCACCAAACTGTACCTTTTCCCTAGGGTCTCACTCAGTGCTGTTTTTCCTCCTTTCCTCAGTATCTCTGTGTTGCAGCATCTATTCTCCTGCTTTGAGCTTCCTTGTTTACCTTTTCCTTCCCCCCCTGAAGCTGCAAGTTCTTAACTTCTACACTGACTCCATACCACCTTGAAATTTCCTGTCTTTGGACCCCCTGGCTGGTTTCCTGTGGGTTCTGTTCTCCAGGAGTTCAACAGAATTCGCTGGTGTGACCAGCTGGTCCACATCTCCACCAGGCCAACAATTTTGACAACCCCTTTTTTGTATCTTGAGAACTTTTTATGAATGAGCAAATCTTCAGAAAAGGATTCTTCCATACTGATTGGATTTTTGCCATGTGTAAGTGATCTCCCAGCTGAGCAATATCCTAATTAGGATGCCATTTCTCTTTGCCTTGCTGGTTAGTGTACCCAAACCCAGATCTGTGAAAGGGTGGGTAATGGTGGAGAACCAACAATTATTGAGCCCTCTAATATGTCAACACAGTAGTAGATGCTTTCCATGACAGTAATTATAGCCACTGACTGTTGAGTGCTTCCTATATGCTGGTACTGTGCTAAGCACTTGCATTGTCTTATTTAATCGTCACCATAATTCCGGTAGGTACATACAATTATTATCCCCATTTTTTCATATGTCACTGAAGCTTGGAGGCTCCATAGCTAGTAAGTAGAGGAGAGAGAAATTTAAACCCAGGCAGTCATTTTTCAAAGCTCACATTTGTAACTACTAGACTGTTATTCCATGTGCATATTATATAGAGGGGGAAAGGGGCCTCAGAGAAGTTAAGCAATTTGCCTCGAGTTACATAGCTAACAAATGATTGGCAGAGCCAGAATTCAAATCCAGATGGCTGTCTGAAGCAAAGGTTATGCTCCTCCACTGCTCCCCACCTCCCTTGGCCTACAGAGGGATACGGGGCCCAGAGGAATCCTGGCCCAGTGAAGCAGGGTTGTATTTCCATACTTCAGGGGACTTGCCCAAACCCTTGACTGCTGATCTGCCCTGGCTGAGACCAGCGCTATTACTTTCAGCAGTTGAGCAATTAATACTGTGCTTCCAGTGCTTATTATCATATTTCAAACACTTATTTGCCTTCCTGTGTATTTGAAACTGGGTTCAACTCTATGACTATGAAGCTTGAAAGTGACCCTTCAGCTGGGCCTTCTGCAGTCATGGGTCACTGGAATGGTCATGAAGTCTCTGAAAGTGACCCTTCATCTGGGCCTTCTGCAGTCTCTTCTGTTCTTGTTGCCCTTTTCTTAGTCCATGTCCTCACACTCTCTCACCAGCGCCTCACTGGTGTCCAGTGTCTGAATGGTGTCTGAATGAGACAGGTCATGCTGGGATCTCAACCAAGGGTGACCAGCGAGGCAGCTGAGCAGGAGCAGTCTGGGGACACTGAATAGGGCAGAGGCGCCTAGTGGGGGCTTTCCACCCACTGTGGCCAGAGGGAACGGCAAGTTCACAGGAGCAGGTCACCATTCCAAGCACCAGGGAAGCACAGTATGTCAATGGCGGAAGTCCTGAGGCAACAAACAGGATTTGATGTCTTTATGGGGCTTCAAGAAGGAGAAGGCCACTGGGACTGGAGCTCGGAGAAAGGGTGGGGGTGGGCATCCAGCGGTGCATCCTAAGGTCTGTTAGGGGTTTTGGACTTTATCCTAAGCATCCTGGAAGCCAGTGATCCATGGAGAGAGGTAAGGTCTAATTTGTATGTTTCAAAGATCAGTTGACTATGGAGACATTGGAGGCATTGAGCCAGGTTAGGAGACTGTTGCATTTGTCCAGGTGCGAGGCGCTAGTGGTTGGGTCTCCAGAAGTAGCAGTGGAGTTGGAAAAAAAGAAAATGATTAGAGGGGCAGGATCAACAGGACTTAGGGGAAGAGAGAAGGATCAAGGAGGACCAGATTCTGGGTGAATGGAATGCTGTGGTGGGTAAGCAGTGATGTTTCAGTCTGGGGACCTGTCTGATTGGCAGGAACCCAGCCAGTAGCCAGAAGTGTAAGGAGCTGAATCCAGCCCCTGGGGAAGGATTCCAGGCTCAGCAGGTAGGGAAACTAAGAACCCTATTCCCTAGCACTAGAAAAGGAGAGGATGGTCAGCTGCTGTGGCTCAGGCTGTGTGAGCTCCCAGGGCTTATACTTGACACTGGATAGAAGACCAGTGACAGCAACACTCAGCCTCAGTCTGCCAGGCAGATTGTGAGGCCAAACTCCCCCAGTCCTGGGGCAGGCAGGGCTCCCGCTTTAGCTATACCCACAGGCACTGGTACAGGCCTGGCCCGTGGGTAAGTGCATTAGTCGATACAGCTGTGTGGAGCTGAAGACAGTGCAGGTCAGGGAAATGAGGGTGAATCCCTGTTCCCCCGGCCCCTCTCCCCAGTGGCTTCCAGGACAGCTTTCTGAAACCCATTACTCGCCAGATAAAAAATTTCCCTTAACTCACAGCTCATCACAATATCACAGCCTCTTTTCTCTGCCTCTTTATGAGCTTTGGGCCTTATTCCAGAGCAACCTGGAAGGATCATCTGCAGTTGTTAATAGATGCTAGAAACAGTAAGGTGGGCTGGTTGGGAGGGGGTATAAGGAAGTTATTAGATTAAATAAAATCAAACAGATTTTGTGGATTTCTCAGAGCTTTTAATATGCTAATGTTCATTGTGACTCTTCAAGGCAGTGTATACTTGCATATTTCCCATATTTAGTTGACCATTGAGCCCTTTGGGGAGGGAGCCTCATAACACTGGATTGGAAAGGATGCTCTGTTCCTGCTGAGGCTGGCCATTCCAGGAACGGGTCAGTCTCCCACCTCCATGGCTTGACCGACCCTCTTTTCTGTCTGGGAAGTTCCTTTTCTCCTTTGTCCACTTGAATTTTTATTTTTCCTCCAGTGTCAGCTCAGATTCCTTCCCTGGGCCTAAGGATGGAAATGGCCAGTTACTTTATATCCCCAAATGGCTCCCAAGCAAATCCTCTCAGCTTCGTTGTAAGGAAAGTTTTTTTTCTTTTTATTTAAAATATTTATTAATACGAATCAAGGTGCGTTAAAATATTTATTAATACGAATCAAGTGTACCAGATATACTTGTGCATTGTTGAGGTAGAAGCAAGGAAAGTTTTTTGAGGGATTAAACTATGCTCCATAAATAGCAATGCACTTGGAAAATATAAAAGGGGAGGAAAAAGACCCATAATTTCACTCTCAATTATGTTTATAATTTTTTGGTGTTTGTTTTTTAGTATGCAATTTTGGTACACAGTCATTATAATCTTAACACCATGCATACACATAAAATTTGACACTAGTTTTTCAGTTAATGTTACATAGCCACTTTCCATTTTGCTACCTAGTCTTCATGACTATTGTTTTTAAGATAGAATACAATTTAATATTTCTATCATTATCCAGTTTTCGGATATTTAAGTTGATTGCTATTTAGAGCTAATACATTGTTTCCAAAAATGTTGTAAATGATATAATCTTCCTACACCCATTATATTTTTGGGTTATTTCTTTAGGGACAGACTCCCAGGAGTCAGGTTACTGGGAATCTAGGAATTTTTTGTAAAGCTCTTGTTACATTTCCAAATTGTTTTCTTAAAAGGCTGTTCTAAATTTCACCAGCAAGGTAGAAGACAGCCATTTTCATCCTACTCTTGCCAGAATTGTGTAGAAGAACATTTTTTAAAATGATGTTTGAGAATGCAAAAGTACTTTAATTTGCCTTTTCAGCCATTACTAGAGTACTTAAACATTTTTTCCTGTTTTTTTTTCCTCCTAGATGTATTTCCTCTTTTGTCACTCAGTTCCTTTGTCCATTTATCTATTAGAGGTCTTATATCTTTTTGGTTTGTCTGACTTACATATATTTTTAAAGATAACATTTGTCATATTTTAACAACTGTTTCCCATTTTTTAAAAATTGTTTTTACAAACATAAATTAAATCTTTACATAGATATATCTGTTGGCCTTTTGTGATTTTTTTTTTTATTGCTTCTAAGCTTATATTCTCTTTTCAAATGTTAGATATTCAATTTTGTTTTTTTCCCATTTGGGTTATTATCTTGTTTCATACTTAACTCTCTAATCATCCATCCTGCCTTTAATTTGTGGGAAGGTAAGAAGTGAGGTACCTAAATTTCTTATTTTCAAATTGCTAATCAGTTATCCTAATAGTATTTACTAAATTCCTTCCACCGTCAAGTTATGATATCTCTCCTACATCACATATTAAAACTATTTTATACCTAAATTATCCACTATGTGTCAGTAAATATTATTACAACTTGAATTATCATAGGGGTTTTAATAGTAGAGTTAGTTCCTCATTCTTCTGTTTTAGAATTTTCTTTGATATTCATCCTCAATATTTGAAACATTTTGCCAAGTTTCAGGTCAAATTCTTTTTAAAAATAATTAAAATAATGTGGCTACAAGAGCAATGCATATTTATTTTAGAAAATCAAAAAAGAAGAAAAATCTATAATCCCAACACCCAAAGATATGTTAAGTCACTTATATACTACTCAATTATATGCCATGCACTTCTCCAAGTGCTTACAAATATTAACTCCTTTTGTGCTTACAACAACTATATGAACTAAGGAGAATCACTTTCATAGTTTTACATTTAAGGAAACTGGTATTATGCCTGTTTTATAGACAAGGAAACTGGCCCAAATGCCCCAGGCTGTCAACAGAGCCAGGATTTGAATCCAGGCAATGTGGTTCCAGGGGCCTGACTTGAACACTGTATGATGCTGCTATTCCATCAGATACAATTATTCACATTTCAGTGTATTTACTTCCAATCTTTGTATCTATGTATTTAATTTACAAAGTGTGATATCCTTGTGCAAACTTTGTGCAGTCTTTTCATTTACAGATATATCATTAACACTTCCTGCATCATAAATCTTTTATAACATGATTTTAATAACTATTGAACGTTTCTCATGTGCATGTGGAACAATGAATTTAACCAATTTCTCATTTTGGAATAATTAATTAGCTTCCCATTTTTCCCTGCAATAACATTGCTGAGTTACACATTCTTGAGGCTAAATCTTTTTTTCACACTATCAGTTATTTTATTATAAATTCTAGAACTGGAAATGCTGGGTCTAATATTACATATATTTTACAGGCTTTTGATACACATTGTCAAACCGTCCTCTGGATAGGTGATTCCAATTTGCATCTCTATCCACAGTGAATGGTCGTGCTCATTTTCCTACACCTCATCCACACTAGGTATTAAATAATAATAATAAAATTTACTAATCTGGGATCTCCGGTACCTTTTAACTGGAATTGCATGAAACAGCCCTTAATTCCACCATTCACTATCTACCATGGGGAAACATAAGCGCATTTGTAAGAGAAGACATATATATAATTCACTTCAGCAGTCTGTCATACTGAGAAACGACCTAAACACTCCCCAACCAGGAAATGGCTAAATTAACTCTCCACTCCGCAGAACGTTCTGCGAGGGTTAGGTGGGGAGGCATGACTACGTAAAGCGCGGATGGTAAGAAAGCAAGCCCTTGCCGCCACTTATCGGCCTGGAAGCACTGCTGTTCAAAATATCTGCTTCTGGATCTGCTTTTCCGACAGCCAGGAATTTGAGGGCAAGTGGCAGGTCTGGGCGACTAGCACAGATACGAGTTCGCATCCTGGCCAAGCCCTGACTGGCCCGATCGACGGTGGCCGAGTGGCCGAACTCCCTAGCCTCGGCGTCCGCACCTGCCCTCCCGGGAGCAGCCTCCAGGGCGTGTAGGGAGGCCGGACCCTCAGGCCCTCGGCCCTCGGACGCCGCGGCCGGGTTTCCAGGAGCTGCGCTCCGCCGCGCACCGACCGGAAGTGGCTGTGTGTGGCGGAAAGAGCTGCTTTCTGAAAGCAGCTGGTGCTGAGAAGCGTGGCTGGTGAAGATGATTCAGGCGATTCTGGTTTTCAACAACCACGGGAAGCCGCGGCTGGTCCGCTTCTACCAGCGTTTCGTGAGTGCGGTCGGGTTTCGCCACGCCCCTCTAGGGTTCCCTTGCCCTCTTCCCTCGCCCTTTAGCCCCTACGGCTCCAGCAGGCACTGCTGACCACTTCGGGCTCTTGCATCCGTGCGTGACCCTCACATCTCTTAATCTCATTTCCTACTTGGGGGTCGGTACCAGGCCTTCTGTCCCACTCCCTGCAGCTCCCGCTCTCCTTCTGACTTCTTCCTGTGCTCGGGCATATTTGTGCCATTTTGTGACTCTTCCCCTGGGTCTTCCGGCAGCAGGTATAAACGACATGGGGAGGGGGTGGTGTCCCTTATTTGGAATTTGAATGATTGAAGTCACTTTTTTTAAAAATTATATTTTAAAAAATTGTGGAATATAACATATATACATAGAAGTTATAACTTTCCAAGTGCAATTTAGCAAGTAGAGAGCAAATTTCAAAGAATCTTATGAGTTACAGTTCCACATATTTCCTTATTGTGAAATATACATGCAAAAAAGTAATATCTTTCAAAGTATGATTTAACAAGTAGTTATATAGGAAATTTCCAAAAATGATATGAGTTACAGAACCATAGTTTCAGTTAGTTCCTTATTGGGAAATATAACATATATGCAAAAAGGTGATAACTTTCAAATTACAATTTAACAAGTAGCTATAGAGCAAATTTCAAAGATTGCTATGGAGTACAGTTCCACCATTTCAGTTCTTTCCTTCTTGTTATTCTAATACCCTGGCAACTAAGAAGAAGAAAATTATGTAGAGATTCAGTATTCCTAATCCGTTGTTAAATCCATCTTGTCTGTTGCTACCCCTTCATCTCCTTTAATCAGTTTCCTGATCTTCAGGGATGTCTAGGCAGTGACCAACCTAACGTGTTCATGTTGAAAAGGGGTGTCGACATTATGGGAAAAGGGGACACATCTGGTTGTTGTTCTTGAAGAGGCTGTTGCCTCTGGGATTGGGGACTTAGCTGGCTTAGGAGTTCTCTGGAGGATTTACATTTCTAAAAAATAAATTTAGTGAATGAAATTTTTATAGAGCCTCAGATAGGGATCTGGGTATTCTTTAGGGTTTTGGAGACTACTGTTGACTTGGGCTTATCATACTATGGCTATTTGGCACATCTAGCTGAAGCTTGCACAGGAGTAACCTCCATGACAGCCTCTCAACCCTATTTGAATTCTTTTAGCCACTGAAACTTTATTTTGTTGCCTTTCTTTTCCGAAAACACTTTTGGTCAAAAAGGCATTCTCAACCCCTCAATGCCAGGGTCAGACTCATTCCCGGAATCCATGTACCATGTTGCCAGGGAGACTCGTTTATCTGGGGGGTCCTGTCCCACATTGGGGGAAGAGTGATGAATATATTTGCAGTTAGGCTTAGAGAGAAAAAGGTTCACATTTGAGCAACAAAAGAGGTTCTCTGAGGTGACTCCTATACATAATTATAAGTGGGCTTAGCCTTTCCTTTACAACTATAAGTTTCACAAGAGCAAGTCTCAAGATCAAGGACTTAACTTATAGAGTGTTCTTAAGTTTACATAGCAAGTATTATGTCTACAATAATCCATCCCACATTATCATCACTTAGTTGTACAATCCTCATCATTCTCCATTTTAAACAATTCTCATAACCCAAAACACCTCATAGCTCTTTTCAGCCCTTAATTATATACATATATATTTGTCCATAGAATTTGTGTGGTACTAGTAAGGTATTCCTATTATTTATAGTCTCTCATACGCAATAAGTAGATTTTCCCCATATTCCATTCTGTTGTCAACTCTCTGTACTAGTGTCATACCTTAGAAGTATATCATGCAAGCATCTATATTTGTAATGCTGATCTGTGGGATACATGCCTTTAAACAACCCCTTTCAATCCTATTCATCTTCAGTACAGCTCTGATAATTACGATTCCATTAACAATCATCACCCCATCCATCCCCATACCTTTGAATTCACCATCATTAACATATCTGAACATATTAGATTATCATCCCCCCTCACTAACTACTCTCTATCACTAAGTCTCCAATATTCTACATTTTAAGACATTGATTTTACATTGTTCAGGGAGTTCATAGAAGTGGTAACATACAATGTCTCTCTTTTTGTGTTTGACTTATTTCACTTTTCAGGGTTCATCCATGTTGCCATATGTTTCAGGACCTTGTTCTTTCTTACTGCTGCATAGTATTCCATAGTATTGGTATGCCACATTTTGTTTATCTACTCGACTGTTAAAGGACACTTGGGTTGTTCTTATCACTTGACAGTTGTGAACAATGCTGCTGTGAACATTGGTGTACAAATGTCTGTTTGTGTTACTGTTTTCACATCTGGTTGTATACCAAGAAGTGGAATTGCTGGATCATAGGGTAATTTGATATCTAGTTTTCTCAGAAACCGCCAAACTGTCTTCCACAGCGGCTGTACCATTATACAGTCCCGCCAGCAATGAATCAGAGTTCCAATTTCTCCACATTCTCTCTAGCATTTATTGTTTCCTGTTTGTTTAATGGCAGCCATCTTTTTTTTTAATTCAGTTTTACTGATATATATTCACATATCATACAGTCATCCATGGTTGTTCATAGTGCCATCATATTGTGCATTCATCACCACAATCAATTTCTAAGTATTTTCATTGCTCCAAAAAAAAGATAAAAATTAGAATAAACATAAAAGTATACAAGAATCCCCAAAACATTCCATCCCCCCATCCCACCCTATTTTTCATTTAGTTGTTGGCCCCATTTTTCTGGTCATCTGTCCATACATTGGATAAAGTGAGCCACAGAATTTTCACAATCACAAAGTCACACCGTGTAAACCGCATAGTTATATAATTGTCTCCAAGAATCAAGATTATTGGGTTGTAGTTCAACAGTTTCAGGTATTTCCATCTAGCTATTCCAATACATTAAAGGCTAAAAAGGGATATCTATATTGTGCATAAGAATATGCTCCAGAGTGATCTCTCAACTCCATTTGAAGTCTGTCAGCTACTGAAACTTTACTTTGTTTCATTTTGCTTCCTGCTTTAGGTCAAGAAGATTTTCTCAATCCCACGATGGCTGGTCCAGGCTCATCCCTGGTGGTCATGTCCCGTTTTGCCAGGGAGATTTACATTCCTGGGAGTCATGTCCCACATACGGGGAGGGCCGTGGGTTTACCTGCTGAGTGGGCTTAGAGAGAGGCCACATCTTAGCAACAAAAGAGGTTCTCTGGAGGAGACTCTTCGGCACAATTATAAGTAGGCTTAGCTTCTTTGCAGAAACAAGCTTCGTAAGGATAAGTCCCAAGATTGAAGGCTCAGCCTACCAAATTTGTAGTCCTCAATGCTTGCAAGAATATCAGAATAATCCAGGTGGGGAAGTTTAATATTTCCACATTTTTCCCCAGTTCCTTGGGGGGCCCTGCAAATACGTATTTATTTTCAATGGCAGCCATTCTTATTGGTGTAGATGGTATCTCATTGTGGTTTTGATTTGCATTTTCCTAATAGCTAGTGAAGATGAACATTTTTTTCATGTGTTTTTTAGCCATTTGTATTTCCTCTTTGGAAGACCTTTTCATATCTTCTGCCCATTTTATAATTGGGCTATTTATATTATTGTTGAGTTGTAGGATTTCGTTATATATGCAGGATATCAGTCTCTTATCAGAAATATGGTTTACAGATATTTTCTCCCATTGAGTTGGTTGCCTTTTCACCTTTTTTTTTTTCATGGTTTAGAGAGTTTAAGGTTTATTAGAGGAAGAAAGCAGAAGAAAGCAGGTGGGAGCTATCAGAAAAGAAAGAAAGGAAAAAATGGCTCCGGCCCTCTTTCTGAGAGCAGCATTTTTTAAAGGAAAAACCCACGTTGGGTATTTGGGGGAAGGGTCCTGCTGAGTGTGTTCTGGGCCTCGATTGGGTGAGTGCTTATCAGTTTCCGTTGACTGGTTACTAGGGTTTTAACATACTCCTCTTCTTTGATATGCACTGTATTATCTATGTGGAGTAAGTAGGCCTTTTGGCTTGTTTCTTATGGGCATATCTGGTCTTGCCTTGTATACCCCCTGGAGTCTGGGCGCCACTGTGACTGGGATTTCTAAAACAGCCTTCAACCCTTAGTCTATGGCCCACCTGGTATCTATGAGATAAGCAGCAAAGCCCCTGGATCAGACATTCCTTCTATAAGTTAGACTCTTTTTTCTGGGGTCTGACATTCCTGCCTTTTATTTTTAATAAAAAATTGGTACGGGTTTGGGTAGAATTTTTCGTTAATGCTTAAACTTAGCTCAAAGCAACTTTTGTAGGGAAAAGGGATGTCGCACTCGTCTCTTAGCTGCTTCCGGCTGGACATGGACGGAGTTGGGGAAGAGTTGCTTTGAACTAAGCTTTAGCTTTATTAGATTGATGTTTGGATATCTTCTGCTGGAACCGGCTGGTAGTGAGGCTTTTGCTGTGGCAGGAACAGATTTTCAATTTCTCGTTGTAGCAGGAGTATGTTTTCAGAGTTTTGCTGGTTAGTTACAGCCGCTATTGATCTCGCTTCGTTTTACAAGTGTTTTTTTGCTGTTGAAGATGAAGCTTTGACTTGTAACTTAACTCAGATGGTGTTTGGTGTTTGCAGCAGATGTTTCCACCTGAACTTTTAAGTCCTGGTACTGTAGGAAGAATTTCTGTGTAGCTAATAAGCACAGAGCTGAGAGCCTAGCTCATGAGACATGGAGTAGAGCATTTGAAAACATGGTTTTAAATAAGTTAGGCTTGCTTGATCTGTCATTAAATAGAGAAATAAGTTTACTTTTTGTTAGGGGAGAGGGAAATTTTTCAGTAAGTGACATGTGGCTTAGAAAATTGTTTTTTATCTTTGGATTTATTTATTTTTTGGTTACACTAGGCCCGCGTTCGGGGCCTGTGCTGCACTTTCCTGCCTGGGAGAGGCGGGCTGGAATGGAGATGGGGGAGGGGCGCACGGGCGACAAGCGGGCTGCGTGTGGGTGGGGTGAGGTGAGGAGGCCGCGGCCACAGGACTAGAATGGGGGAAGGGGTTAACAGCGAGGGTAGGGGAGTAGCAGGGGTAGAGAGGAGTTACGAGGAGAGTCGTTTGCAGGGTTAAAGAAGCAGAAGCTGCTTAAACGCTTTTTAGGGCTAACTTTTGTAGAGAGGAAAGCTGAAGACTTAGAGGGATTTTTTGTGAAGGAGAAGGATTTGGTGGGAGAGGAGAGCGTGGCACAAGAATAGTCAGGACCAAATGGTTTAGAAAGTTTAAGATTAAAAGCTACAGACCACTTGTTGTTGTGCCGAATAAAATTATTAAGTTCAGTGAGAATTTGCCAATTGAAAGTGCCATTTTTTGGCTAATGTTTTTGTTGTTCTAAAGGATACTGCAGCCAAATTGTATTGGTTCTAATTCCCCTTTTTTTTGAAGTTTAAAAATCTGAGGGGGTAGATTTAGGAGGAAATTTAGTTTGAGCTATTGAAAAGTGACTGTATATTACTCATGATTATTTAAGAAATTTGACAGGCTTGTGATTTGTTAGGGAACTTTTGCTTGTCAGAGGCTTATGGAGATTGCCTGTGAGAGATATTTATAGTTTCCTGCTCCTTTAGAGGCTTACGATTTCCCTGGACGAGGCTGACACAAATTGGGGCTACGCTCGTCAGAGGCTTACAGAGATCGCTCGTGGGGAGACCCACGGTGCCCTTGCTCCTGTGAGACCACCACACGGTTCCCCCGCTCCTTTAGAGGCTTACAGAGGCCACCCAAAACGTTGCTCAAGTGAGACTAATGGCCCAGACCCATGCGACCCAGTCGCAACAACAAAGCAGGCATCCCCGGTTTGTCACTGGGGGTCAGGAAATGCGTGCAGTCTTTCACCCAAGGCATCCCCTGGTTTACTTTGACTGCTGCCATGGGGAAAGACACTCATGGAGTGTCGGAGAGTTTTGACTGAGCGCTCAGGTTTCCTAGGCTTATGAAGCCGGGCACCGCGTTAAAGCGGCCCTAGGCGCCACCCTTAGGTGAGCCGGATGTCCACGGGACATCGAACAAAACTCCTGAGGGGGGATCTGGGCAGAAAGACGTCACTTACCTACCTAAGGCCGAATTAGTTGTAGATGTTTGAGAGCCGTGAGGGTGAGCCAGCATCGCATCAAGGTGGTCTGAGTTGATGGACTCAAGCCGCTGAGTGCATGGAAACCTGAATGGCTGTGTAGCTCAGGGAACGGAGTTGACTGGGAGGCTGCCCCATTGCCCGGAGGGGCCAGGAAACTTAAACCTCGGTCAAACCTCCGTCCCAGGTCTTTGGCACCAAAATGTTAGGTCCAGAGCCATTCAAGAATCCATACAATGCAGCGAGTCATGGTTTAGAGAGAGTTTAAGGTTTATTAGAGGAAGAAAGCAGATGGGAGCCATCAGAAAAGAAAGGAAAAAATGGCTCCCCTTTTCACCTTTTTGATGAAGTTTTTTGAGGCACAGAAGCTTTTGATTTTGAGGAGTTCCTATTTATCTTTTTTTTTCTTTTGTTGCTTATGCTTTGGGTATAATATCTAAGAAGCTACCTCCTATTACTAGGTCCTGAAGATGTTTCTCTGTATTATCTTTTAAGAGTTTTATTGTGCTGTTGCTTATATTGAGATCTTTGATCCACTTTGAGTTAATTTTTATATAGGGTGTGAGGTAGGGGTCCTCTTTCATTCTTTTGGTTATGGATATCCAGTTCTCTCAGCCCCATTTGTTGAAGACATTGTTCTGTCCCAGTTCAGTGGATTTGGGGGCTTTATCAAAAAACATCCGATCATAGATCTGGGGGTCTATTTCCGAACTCTCAGATCAATTCCATTGATCAATATGTCTGTCTTTGTGCCAATACCATGCTGTTTTGAACACTGTGGCTTTATAGTAGGCTTCAAAGTCTGGAAGTGAAAGTCCTCCTAATTTGTTCTTCTTTTCTAGGATGTTTTTGGCAATTCAAGTCCCCTTTCCCTTCCAAATAAATTTGATAACTAGCTTTTCCAAGTCTGCCAAGTAGGTTGTTGGAATTGCATTGAATCTGTAGATCAGTTTAGGTAGAATTGACCTCTTAATGATGTTTAGTCTTCCTATCCATGAACATGGAATTTTTTCCCACCTATTTCGGTTCTTTTTTATTTCTTTTAGTGAAGTTTCTTAATTTTCTGTATAGGGGTCTTTTACATCCATGGTTAAGTTTATTCCTAGGTTCTTGATTTTTTTTAGTTGTTATTGTGATTGGAATTTTTGTTTGCTTCTTCAGTTAGGTCATTACTAGGAACATTGCTGACTTAAATGCATTAATCTTATAGCCTGCCATTCTGCTGAATTTGTTAGCTCAAGTAGCTTTGTCGTCAAATTCTCAGGATTTTCCAAATCTGAGATCATATCATCTGCAAATAATGACAGTTTTACTTCTTCCTTTCCAATTTTGATACCTTTTATGTCTTTGTCTTGGGTATTGCTCTGGCTAGAACTTCTATCACAATGTTTAATAATAGAGGAGACAGTGGATATCTTTCCAGTCTTAGAGGGAAGACTTTCAGCCTCTCACCATTGAGTACTGTGCTGGCTGTGGGTTTTTCATATATGCCCTTTATTATACTGAGTAAGGTTCCCTCAGTTCCTATCTTCTGAGGGAAAGGATGTTGAATTGTGTCAAATGCTTTTTCAGTGTCTATTGAGATGATCATTTGATTTTTCCCTTTCGATTTGTTATATGTGTTTTATTACATTAATTGATTTTTTTATATTGAACCACTCTTGCATGCCAGAAATGAACCTCACTTGGTTGTGGTGTATAATTCTTTTAATGTGCCTTTGGATTCAATTTGCAAGTATTTTGTTTAGGATTTTTGCATATACATTTATTAGGGAAATTGGCCTATAGTTTTCCCTTTTTTGTAGTATCTTTATCTGGTTTGGTATCAAGAGTGATACTACCTTCATAAAATGAGTTAGGTAGTCTTCCTTTTTCTTCAGTTTTTTTGAAAGAGTTTGAGCAGGAATGTTGTCAGTGCTTTTTGGAAATTTTCATAAAATTCTCCTCTGAAGCCATCTGGCCCTTGGCTTTTATTTGTAGGTAGAGTTGATGACTGATTGGATCACATTGCTTGTGATTGGTTTGTTGAAGTCTTCTAATTCTTCTTGGGTCAGCCTAGGTTGTTTATGTGTTTCCAAGAAATTGTGCATTTCCTCTAAATTGTCTAGCTTGTTGGCATAGAGTTGTTCACAGTATCCTCTTACAATATTTTTTTATTTCTTTGAGATCCAAAGTAATTATCCCCTTCTCATTTCTGATTCTGCTTATTTGGGTCTTCTCTCTCTCTTTGACTTTGTCAGTCTAGCTAAGAGTCTGTCAATCTTCTTGCTCTTCTCCAAGAACCAACTTTTGGTTTTATTTATTCTCTTTATTGTGTTTTTTTTGTTGTTGTTGTTGTTCTCCAGCTCATTTATTTCTGCTCTAATCTTTGTTATTTCTTTTTTTCTACTTGCTTTAGGGTTAGTTTGCTGATCATTTTCTACCCTCTTCAGTTGTTCAATTAGCTCTTTGGTTCTGGCTCTTTCTTTCTTTTAGTTATATATGTTTAGAGCTATAAATTTCCCTCTCAGCACCACCTTTGCTGCAATCTATAGGTTTTGATATGTTGTGTTTCATTTTCATTCATCTGTAGATATTTGCCTACTTCTCTTCGACCCACTGGTTGTTTAGGAGTGTGTTATTTAACCTCCATATATTTGTGAAAGATCTGGTTCTTTGGTGGTTATTGATTTCTAGTTGCATGCCATTATGGTCAGAATGTGCTTTGAATAATTTCAATCATTTTAAATTTATTAAGACTTGCTTTGTACCCCAGCATGTGATCTATCTTAAAGAATGTT